>JAJMSE010000076.1:0-46980 GCA_030558305.1 Pichia phayaonensis
CCCCTTATAAATACTAATCTAATGTGTAATAATTATATAAAGGAATAGATATCAGATAAGAGATATCAAATAACAGATAGGAGATAGCCGATCACAAATAACAGATAACAGATAACAGATAAGTTATTATCTGTTTATTGGTCCATTTGTTATCGGCCAGTCTGTTATCAGTACGGCATTCCTTTCAACAAACAGTCAATGATAACTTTTTTTATAATTTGCACCTTTAAAGCAGCCTTTCAGTGGTAAAATCATCACCCCATAAAAAATAACCTATTCTGAACACTACCCGACATCCGAAAACACTTTATTTTCATTTTAACCGAAATTTCACGGTTTTTGACGTAAAAAAACAAATTTTTTGCAATTTTCAAAATATTTGAAATTTAATAATATATTACTTTATTTCATAGAATAATACATATTTAGAAATTCTAAAACATATTTTTGGATATTCCAAACTAATAATTCATTCAAATACATTGATTTAATTATTTCCTAAAAAGATAGGATCAATTCAGTGAAGCACAAAGGAGTTATTATAAAATAAAAATTCAATTTCTTACAACAAACAAGTTGTCATAAAACCATTACGTAATTTTAATTGATTTTTTCAAAACAAATGTTTGATGTTTGATTTTTTCACTTATTTATACTACTTTGCTGCTTTGACACAAGGAGGATCTGGTTATTCATATTTATCAGGCAATGTTAAATCTATCCATGGTCGAGGTTGGAGAATAAAGGAGATTAAACGAGTTCTAATCACCAAAATTAAAAATTAAAAATCATTAACATTCACCAATGGATTTCAGCACTCTTTAATATAAATGATACATAAAACTTAATGTCAAATAAAAGTTTGTAAAACAACACTATAAACTAGAGAAGATTTTCAATGTTTTAATTTTTTTAATAAAAGATATGTGCTTGGGAATGCTGTTGATAGGCTGAGCATTATTTATAACTTGCAAAATTGAATTGTTTTTACTTTCAATGCAGTTCATAATTATAAATTTCTAGATTTTCCTTATTAAATGCATTAAAACATGTTTATATTACACTAATTGACGTTTAGTTTTATTTTATTAAGATAATTTGAAAAATTGGTAACAGTTAGAAACAAAAAATATTAAATAAAGATTACCAAGAAATTTTATTCAATCTGTTAAACCATTTTTATTGAACTGATAATTTTATAAAAAGGAGGATTTATGGCACTATTTAGGATTTTAAGTTAAAAAAAGTTATTTATTCCAGTTCTTCAGTTTCAGTTAGTATATGACACAAAAAATTACATATGCGGCAAAGAAACATAAATTACTCTAATTAATATAATGTCCTGAAGTATCATCCCATACTTGAATGTTAATATTTTCATCAATTAATGATTGAATGTCAATCATTTCCCTATAAATTTCATCCCAATTGCTATTACCAACTGAAGATTCATCACTAGGAGATACATATTCATCAATAATTATTGAACCATTACTATTGTTGCTAGGTGATCCAATTTCTAAAATTTTATGTTCGTTTTGTTGATAATCCTTGGTATTGATTAAACCACAATTGGATTTATTTTTATCAATACTAAATAGTGTCATCCATATTACGTTTTTCAAATCTTTTAAAATTTTCCATCTCTGTTTGCAGAGTGCAGTTGTATGTTCCGATAAATATTCTAATTCAACCAATGCTCTATCTAAAATCTTAACACTTTGTTGTTCTTTCAGTTGTTGTACTTGTAATTGCAATTCAATATTGTTATGCTTTGAATGATATTCATTAAACTTTAAGACCAAATTCCTTAGTAATGTTAAAACTGTTTGAATTGGTTGATATTTTCTTATTTCCCACACAAACATTGCATATTTAGGTACTTTACCATACTCCAAAAATTTAGTTAACAAGTGAATTTGTCTTGAATGTAACTCCTGGTTAAATTGTAAAATTCCAAGGTCTGATATTGATGATATACTTGAAATCTGTGAATCCTTTTGATTACTTTTATAAATTCCAATATGATTTTTATTTTCAATTTTATTGCCCTTTAAAAGATTTTTTGTTTCTATTTGAAATAATATATTAACAAGAATATGACATCTGTCAGGTAACGTTGATAGTAATGTTGATGCAAATGTTACAAACGCTTCATCACAAGGTATTATATTAATTGGATCAACCATTTTTTCAATTAGAGATGAACAAAAAAATGATAAATTTTCAATATCCCTGATAATTGAGACTAATAGTTGCTCGGATTTAGGTCTAACAATAAAGGATGCTTTCAAAATTTTATTAGCACATAATGCCCACTTATACCTTCCATTTGCAAATGCGATCGCCTGATCTAATATAAATTCACCACTGTAATGTTTTTTATATTCATTTGGTAATTCTGTATCAAGTTCATTTTCACTAATTAAAGGTGAAAGTTTGGTTGACAATGCCGTCGAACAATCTAAATATAAAATCTGCCACCATAAAATCCTTCTAAGTTGAACTTCTCTCAGACTATCCAAGTGATGATAATTTGCTGGGTCTCGATTCAATTCAATCAATTGAGCACATCTAACTAATGAAGAGATTGAAATATAATCATCCGTTCTACAATCATTTCTAACCAAAGTATAAAGGATAACAGAAGATTGTAACCCAACTATGGTGACTTTTTTGGGGTACCCCGCCATTTCTAATGCAATTTCAGTACATGCAACGTAATATTTCATTTCTTTAGCCAATTCACTACTATCTTCTTCTTTGCTTATACTTTTTTCTTCAAATAATGAAACAGATGAAGCATAAAAAACAGTAAATAGTATTATATAAAAGGATATATCCGCTTGTCCACGTGAATTCCAAAAATTTTCATAATTTGCGTAAAACATTTCCCAATCAATAACTGGAACTAATGGATGAACAGATGTCCGATATCTTGCCACCAATGTATCTGCTGTTGTTTTTTCCGGGATAAACCTTTCCAATTCATGAAGGTCTACTTCAATTCTCATTTCTTTTTGATTAATCGTTGAGTTGAACAATGTTGTAAATACAGGGCCAATTCTATCTTCAGGATTAATATGTCTTTTAGCTATATTATTATTATTATTATTATTATTATTATTATTAATGGGAGAACCAGAACATTCTGCACATATATTTTGAGATGAATGTAGTATTTGATTTATAGTTGAAGCACAATCATTTATATTATTTGAATTCAATTTTGGATTTAGCTTTTTAAAGTTTTCAGTTTGATTTTTTATTCTTTGTATTATATTCTTTTCTGGATATAGAGGATCATTTGACTCAAAACCTCCATTGAATTCTTTAATGTTATCCCAATGGTCCCAAGTACCTTTATAATTATGCAAATTTTCATTATTATTACCACTATCGTGTAAATAATAATTGCCATTATCATCAACATTATCACCATCATCGTTGCAAGCATTATCGTCATTAACAAATCTTGCATCCATAATTCCTCCTTCATCATATTCTTGTGTGTTAGCTCCTGAAGTATCATCACTAGAGGGCTTAGAACTTAAGCTAATCAAAAGTTGAGCTTCTTCTTCTGTAATGTTATTTAAATTCACTTTCGGTCGGCGAAAAGGATATGTACAGGTTAAATTATTAGTTGAACAGTACGAACATGATGGATAGTCTCTTGAACATCTTTTCTTACGGTCTCTGCAAATAAAACATGATTTGGCCTTGGTATTTTTCGATTTATCTATTCGAAAGTGATTGGTACCTGGATATTTGGTCATAACAGATGAATAATTGATAATCTACTTTTGAATAAGCCTTTCTGAAATTAAGTCAATACTGTAATGTTTGAATGAAAATGTGTCGTATTAGATAGAGTGGTTAATAAATATATGAGTAACCCATGTAAAACTAATATAACAAAAATGTAATCAGTAATCAGTGCATCTTCAAATTCATGGTGGAAACCTGAGAAACGGAGGAAAAATTTGAACCTTCAAACTGAAGGTGGAGCCACGCCTTTTTTCTTCATCTTTATGTTGTGTTATTAAGTTAAAAGAAATTGGGAATCCGTTGTTATCGGAAATGTGTTTGTTTGATTGAAGTTTATTTTATGGCTTAGTAAGAGTATGGCGGCTACAAAATAAACAACAATGCCCCCAATTCAGAAAACAAAACTCCGGCCATTGGATTAGATGTCTGTTCTCTTCTAACAAATGTCATCAAAGATATTGCTTTGGAAGCATTACGTATTGGCTACAAATAGATAGATTCCAACCAAATTTACAAAAGGAATGAATCAAGGATATTGGTTATTTTGATTTAATTTTAGTTCATTTTTAACGATCAACATATGAAAAGAGAGATGGATCATGGATTGCTTCATAAGAAGCGGTTGGAGGAAATAGTGTTAATTTTATTGGTATTTTTACTGATGATGTTGCAGACTTCAGGGAATTACGGTTGTGCACGGATTTACAACTTGAACAAGATATCAATCAAGTTGAACTACATCTCCAACGTACAAAGAAAGATATTGTTTGTCTTCCTACAGAAAGTGGAGTTAGCTCAAAACATACTATTTGCTGGTTAGAGATCATCAATTTGATGATGAATTATTATTATTAAGATTTGCTAAAAACAGAGTAGGTAAGCTAAATTTTTTGTTAACCAACTTACTCTTAGCTACCAGTTTTATTACGTTATAGAATTCTGAATCTGTATCTAAGTTGGTACCATACGTTGAACCTGATGGTTTTACCATGTCCGAAGAAGACATTGTTACTCTTAATGCCAAAAATGAAGATTTTTCAATTACATGGGATCAAACTACATGCCTTTTGAGTAAATACTTGTACAGTATATTATTTACATTACTTAATTAACTTTATTTTGTTATACAATATATAACTCCTAATAATAACCCCAAAAGCTAATAATAAAACGGCGTAGATGGTTTTTTAAATAATATGTGTAAATAACAAAAATAACATCTATTGGCAATCATGGTAAAATTTAGAGCGGTTATTTTGCAATGGCCTTTAGAGAATGGAATTCCTTTCAGTAAATGTACTGCAATTGAAATTGAAACTCTCTGTGATGCTTAAACATAGCAGTCACATCAACTGAACATCGCTGGATGGTTATGGCTTCATTTGTGACTTAATTGATACCATAGCTGAGTTTTTGAATATTCCCAATTTTTTGACCTGAAAATTAATTTGACTAAATCCACAAAACTATTTCAGCCATTATTATATTTACTTTCCACTTTCTTATTATACAAAACCCCCAACAATTCACCATTTCGAAACATAACTTATAATATAATATGTATTGGAGAAATAGTTCACTTAATGAAACTATTGGGCCCATCGAAAGACCAGAATCTCACCCGTTAGATTGTTATATGACAATTGAAAAACTTTCATCTGAAACTGATTTTGACATATCTTCTAAGATTTTTATTCCTAAATTCAAAGTTCATAATTTTCTTGAATTCGGTAGATTTATTAATAGCATTAACAAGAAGTTGGGAAGGAGAGTGTATTTTTCAATAGAAGAGTTGTACCATTTAGGTATAGTTATAAATCTTGAAATTGGATATTTAATTCATGTTAGTTCAACAACTGATTTATCAAATAATTTTGTGTTTTCATTGACAGTTGATGTTAAAGAAGTTTTAGCTGGCATAATAGAATATTGTGATTATGGTGGTTCTCCCAAAGCTGAACTGGATTTAGTTTTTAGATGGGTTAAACTTTTATACACTGAAAACGACATGGAATTAATTGATAAAAAACGTCCAAAGTTCCCAATTGAATATAATCTATGTTTGTATGAAGATGATGAAATATTAAAGACCAAGACACGTAGTATATTATCTGTTTACCAAGAGCCGGACCCGTTACTTCCAATTTACTCGTCATACCAGTGTGAATTTTGTCTAAAGTCTTTTGAAAATATAAGGTTTTTAAGAAGTCATATAAATGATACACATGATATACCAGAAAAGATGAAATCGATTGATTTTATCAGTCCATCATTTAGTCAAAAAGTACCAGTTGGTCTAGTAACAGTTCTAGTGAGTAGCCGGTTTTTAGAATATCAAAAGCTTTATCAACCATCATTGAAAACTAAACTAATCCCGTATGAAATTCCAGAAACTTTTCCAATTTTGAAGGAGGAAGAAAGTATAATCCAAAATAATTTATTAGGATATACAGTTAATGAAGTTTCTGACTTTGATGAAATGTTTAGTTTTAATTACATTATTAAATTTATTAACAATTTACAAGTATCTGATTTTAATTATTACTTGGATTATTTGAAAATGGATTCTACTTATATGAGAATGAATAAATTTTTAACTAATTTAATATTTAATTGCATTGTTTGGAAAAGTAAACTTTATGAATATGATACAACGTTATCTACACATAGAGATAAACTTTTAAAATTTTATATCTCTTATAATATTCGTCCTTCTTTCATTTTTAACAAATTAACAAATGCAGAAAAGATAATGAAATATTCCAAAGTTTTAACAAAATCATTATTAATATTACTTGCGTCATATAATCTAAAAAGAATGAAGCTCCCAATAACTTGTGAATTACCCAACTATAAAGTACATTTCAAACACAAACAAAAACAATTGTTGAATTTGCTATTTAGTTTTCTTTTGAAAAAATATAAAGGTAAGCATCCTGTTATGTTTATGGAAGATCAAATTAAGGATGATAAGTTTGAAGTGCACTTAGAAAATGATGAAATACAATTTTGGAACAATTTAAGCGATTTATTAATTGATATTACGTTACAACCAAAATCAAGTAATACTCCAATACAAACAATTTTTTCATTTGCAACATGTGAATATGATTATTTGAATAAACAATTGAAAATTTTTAGACCTCCCAAAAGAGGCCAATTATATAGAGGATTACTATACATCATTAGATTAAGTTTTTTAAGTAAAGTTACACGAAAAACTGACGAATATTACTCTTCGTTAATTGTTGAAGCCACATTGAATGGTGAACTTAGGCGAATCATTGAAAAAATGTATTATCCAACATTATATTATTATTTAAAGAAAAAATCATCAATAATGCAACCATTTTTTAACCCAGAAAAGTTCACTTATGTTCATCCTGTTTATTTATTTGATAAGTTTGTCGGTTGTAAAATATTGGGATTATATAGTGTAAATTTGATGCTAAATAAAACAATTGAGTTTTTAGCACACGAGTTTGAATATATTGGACAATTAAATGAACTAGACTATAAATTTGATGATAATAAAAATAAATTACTAAGAAAAATCATGGAACTAGAAAACAAAAATCAGTCTCCTGATAAAACTGATGATGATTATGTTGAGCAGTTTATAAGTAAGGAATTAAAACGATCATTAACAGGCATTACTTGTCTTCTTATTGGCTATCTTTTATTAACTAACAAACCATTAAAGACATTCAAATCATATGTTGAAATATTATATGAATCATTTAGTTTTCATGATGACTATTTGGAAATAAATTCAGAATATGGACCACTTTTTGTAGAGGATATTGAGATCATAACATATTTTAGAAAATATCAATTAATGAGGTCACTACTTTTGAAAACAGATATAAAAGCAAACGAACACACTTTTTTTATGAATTTTGACCATGTTAAAGCAATGACGTTTTTTGATTTGATGTCATGTAAGTATTCATATTACAGACACTTTTATGCATTTTTAAAAGCTGCACATGAGAGAAATGGAAAATTTGGTATTGAATACTCAAAAGATTGGATTAAATTAATTAGGTCCCAATTGAGGGAAAGGAGTGAAGGATATTTGGTTATCAATTTAAAATTGATTGCCCTAGATCATCAAAAATATGTAGGTGATAATTATATAGATACAGTTGACCCAAGATCTTACATTTCGTTTGATAATAATTTAAATTTAAAAGATATTATTGAAAGTGGATTTTTAGATTATGAATTTGAAGATACTATTATTGAAGATGATGATGTTGAAGGAATCTATAATGATACAATAGAAGAGTTAGATTTAGATTTAGATTTAGATTCTTATTCAGAGGAAAACAACTGTAGATATTTAGACACCAACACTAGAAAGAAAGATGCAACTGATGAGCCACCCAACAAAAAAGTCAAAAGTGAATCTCTGCGATGATTTGTGTCTATATATGCACTTTTTAAATTTATGATCGTTTATATAGTAAATAGTTGTACAAGTTAGAATCCATAACATTAAATATTGAAGGAATCTTCTATTTTTTACCTTTCTTAACAAGTTTTTTTTTGACATGTTTTTTCATTTTATTCTTACGTTTTTCTCTTGCAGCTTCTTTGACTTGCTGCTTATGAGATTTTTTCTCTTCCTTATCTTGGAAACGTTTCAATCTTGAAGGTGCTTCCTCTTCATCGGAATAAGATTCATCATCGTCATCATCATCGGAGTTTGAATTTGAATCAACTTCTGAATCAGTTTCATCATTGTTTTCAGGATTATCTATCACTTCTGCATCACTACTATTTTTTATTCTAACGCTTCCAACTAAATCAACCAAAGTATCAATATCACCATTCGTAAACTTACTGAAATCTCTTTCATCAATACTATGTAAACTACTAACTAAATGTAAACTTCTGAAAACTTCATCGTTAAACTCATCATCATCGGTTGATTTTAAATGTAAAGTATTCAAATAATCTAATAAGAATTTTTTTGATTCATCAACGTTATCCTTGTCTGTATGATCAAAATCTTTAAATAAGATATCATGCGGAGTTATAATAAATTTAAAAATCTCCCTTTCAGCATAAACATTGATCTTTTTTATTCTATTGAAAAAATCATTTACATTTTTAATATCCATTCTAAGGAAGTCCATTGCCATTGGATGATCTGGTTCGACGGATTGTGAAACATCAAAAACATATAATTTATCATCATGAACAATTGTATTATATTCACTTAAATCAGCGTGAACTAATCTACATTTTTGAAATAATAATCTCATTAAAATTAACATCTCATGATAATAATGAATAACATCAGTCAATTCTCCAAAATTATAATCTCTTAGCTTTGGTGATGGTTCACCTTTACCTTTTGTTAGATACTCCATAACCAAAATATTCTCTCTTAATTCAATTGGTTTAGGAGAATTAATCAAAGGTTGTGCATGAAGTCTTTTTAAATTTCTGAATTCCTTTTCAGCCCAATTTTTGACCATCTGTCTAGGATTTTTGGATTGTTTTTCTCCGAATCTATGTTCACCAACCACATATCTCGTTCTATCTTTAAAGACTAAGATTGAAGTCTTATAAATTTTAACTGCAAATTCTTCATTTGTGTTTTCATTCTCTGAATAATAAATGTTTGCTTCTTTACCGGTTGAAACGCATCCATTAATTTTAGTAATTGTACCATTATTAAAAATTTTACTCAAGAATCTTAAAGTTCTTGGATCCAAAACTTGATCAACAGTTGCACGTAATGATTTATCCCTTGTCATTCTATGATTTGCGAAAACGTCTAGATTAATTTTATCAGCATATCTTTCAAGAATATCGGCCTTTTCTCTTGCTTGAGCTGTATGGAAATTTGATGCTAAAGAAGAACCATAATTTCCACCATTACTCTCATCATCTGAATAATCTGAAGATGACATGATTTGTATTGATTTCAGTTAAATGAAAAGGAGAATATTTTATTCTGTGGTCATGTTGGTAACAAAAAAAATTCAGGTGAAAAATTTAAATCTTCAAAGAGAAATTTTAAAATTTGAAATTTCAGAATTTTTGACAACTTTAAAAACTTCACGAATTGCTGCATTGCAGCAATATTTACAAGGTGTAGTCCAACTATATAACTACCAAATTAATACGTAAAATTATTAGGTAATTAATTCTAATTATGGTATCTCTATCTATACAATTCTATTTTTATCAATTTAACTTATCAAGTAAATCGACTGCAAAGGCTCCCCATCCAGACACAGGACGAGTAATACGTCTACGTAATCTAAGATAATAACTCAAAACCAAGAAAATGAAATAAACACGGATAACTTCAGTGATTATGATGGTAACAACGGAAACAAATATTTCGTATTCTTCACTTGCACTCTGTTGAGAAAGAACATCCGAGACTCTTTTAGCTAAGTGGCTTGACGAAGATGCTCCAGATTTTGAAACATTATCCTGGCTAGCATACTCTTCAATAAACCATAAGTTGGTCAAATATGCCATGAATATATTTCCAGTGAAAAATTCGACAATAAAAGTAACAACAAACAAAGCAATGATTTTTATTGTGAAAAGGTTGGCATCTGTATTAAGGGGGCTGTTGTTTAACGCTTGAGCAGTTATCCATCTTACTTGGATATAGCATAAAACTGTGGAAACCAGAACCACGATATTTAAACTGTAGTACATCCATTGCATGAAATTAATGGCATGATTAGTGAAAAGGGAAAGTAGTCCAAAGACCCCAGACATTCTATTGATTGCGGCATAAAGTAAGGCTAATTCCACACCACATTGCAGAGGCAGCACTCCAAAAAAGGTGCTGGGCAGATATCTTCTAACGGTAGTGGAAGCGTAGCCCATTGCGGGGTTGGTATGCTGGATAAAAGAAGGACAAAATTGTTGATATATAATCAACTATAAACTATAAACAAGAAAAAAAAACATGTTGAAAATTGAAAATTGATTTTCAGAGGATATGAGAAGTAGTTAATTTATTGCAAAATGTAGTGATTTGCCTACTATCTTTTTTTCGGCAAACATGTTTAAATTCGTCAGAAAACACCTATCTGCCAAGGAGACGCCATCCAGACTCTCCATTCTTGATTTTGTACTCCCAGAGACATACCCAAGAATCCAAACGACTTCCGATTCTTCCCTTGGTGGATTTTCAAGTGCCTATTTCGAACCTTACAGAGCATCTGCAAATTCAAGCTTATTAGGTCATTTCCATGGTAATTTAAACCAAACTTTGCCAAAGGGCCAAACTAAGGTGAAGCAAAGTGGCTGGGCAATGTTTAAAACAAAGAATAGAATTCAGGACCCAAATGCCCAATTTAAACCCTTTTATTTATTCAAAAGTCAGGCTAATTTTTGGTGGGATTGGTCTCCATTTGAAGTTTTACACTTACGTGTAATGAATCTTACACCAGATAGAAAATTTATGGTTAATATTCAAACTGATACAATGTCAAGAACTGATTTATATCAACATAGGTTGTTTACAAATCCAACTCACAATTCGGATCAATCAAGTCCTGTTTGGGAAAATATATTCATTAATTTAAATGAATTTGTGCTTACAAATAGGAGGCACCGTTCAAGTTCAATATCAATCTGAATTTGAAAAGGATAGAATTAAATCAATTGGTTTATCAATTGCTGATGGCAAATTTGGCCCATTCGATATTTTGATAGATAAAATTGAAGTTCTATCCGGTTATGATTACTTTGCTGAACTTGAACATGCAAGAGTTTCAAATGAAACTTTATTACCTCTTTCAAATGACGAGAATACTAAGAAATTATCTGAATAAAAAAATACATTATATATTTTATATCGTTTTGTTTGTATATATTAATTGATCAACTAATTAATTAATTAATCAATCAATCAATCCATTAATTATTAAGTCTAAATCTAAAATTACATATTCATATTTTAGCTCTTTTAACATAACGTCCATCCTCAAACCCTTCGTCTTCTTCATCATCATCATCTTCCTCTTCCTCTTCGCCATCCCCTTCTTCATCAACATTTTCTCTGTCCGGGTTATTTTGTTGTTTGTCTTCATAATTTAAAATCTTTTGAACATCAATTTTTTTATTCGTTTCGGTATCCTTTTTATCTTTACTCTGATCGTTTAATGAAGTTTGAGCAAAACTGTTAGTTCTGACATTTACGTTGTATAATAAATTTTTTGATTTACCATCCGGACTTCTTAAACTAACACTTGTACCCAAACTACGTAATGCATTCAGATTCATTCCTGGAAAACTACCATGCCTACTTCCATTTGAACTACCAGGATGACTTAAACTGCCTGTTCTACTATTATACCCTCCATGTTGTGCAAATCTTTTACCATTATTTGACTCATTAGAATGGTTTAACATAATCTGCGGTAATGTGGAATTGGTTGTAGTATTGGTACTGTTGTTGTTACTGCTAGTGGCACTATGGCTATTGTTATTAGTCGAATAGTCTATTTCATTTTCATTATTCTTTTGTGACACGACAGATGATGAATTAACATATGAAACAGGTGAGTACATTTGGGCTAATGAATATTGTCTACTTATTACACTTGGATCAACATTAGAATGATTATTATTCATTTGATTAGCTGGATAGAATGGAACATATCCATTTTGAATACCACTATAATTTATCATCGTATTTTGCTGAGTTGTTGATACCATTTGCTGGGCAGGAAATGGTAATGGCTGCAATGGGTCATAAACTGATGGATTTCTTGAACGTCCACCACTGGATGACATTGAAATACTATAACGTATGTCCTTATGCAGAAACAACGGTTCCTCATAATGTGTGTTATTATTGTTGCTTAATCCGAATGTGCTATTGTGTGGGTTAGATGTTGGAGCATTGGGAATATTTGCCTTATTTGGTGTGTTTCTAATAACGTTTTTATTATAGGATGTTTGTTGAACCGGCTGTCCAGTGTTTGTTTTTGATGAATTTGAATCTTGTATCGGTTGTTTAGAAGTTACTGATGTTGGATTTGGTAATTGTTGTTGTTGTTGCTGTTGTGGTTGTTGCTGCTGCTGCTGCGGTTGTTGATGTTGCTGTTGTTGAGAATATTCAGGAAAATATCCGAATATAGCAGAAGTTGGTTGATAATTGAAATTAAAATATGGATTGCTAGTTAATGACGTATTGGAGGGATTTCTTTGCGCATTATTCATCGATGAAGCAACAATTGATTGTTGCTGAAAATTGTAAACATTTTGCTGAGGTATACTACCATGCCTTATTTGTTGAGTTGTATAATTTTGAGGGTGCTGCTGAGGTACTGAAATAACATGAGATTGTGATACAGCATTTGCATTAAGGGGTGGTTTTTGTTGTGGATTCAAACCTTCCTGTGGTAGATAATGACTATGATATTGCTGAGTTGAAACATTAGTATTATCATTCGGTGGTGTAGGATTTGAGGTTGGATTAGTTTGTGAATTTGGATCAATTGTATCATTATGTGCGGTAGAGTTACTAGGAATAATAGCTTTATTGGTATCAATATTGTTGTCAACATTAGAATTAGTGGTAGGATATTGATTTGCTTGACAAAATATATTTTTGATAGTCATATCACGATATGCCATTCTTTGTAAAATTTTCAGACGGATTGCCCCAATATTTGAGACCAAACCATTTGGTGGTGGATTTACATGGGAATAGTAATCTTTTAACGAGTCTAGAGAAGTCACACAATCATAATTAACACTCAATAATTCTTCTCTATAAATTTCATTCAGCCTCATTAAATCTTCAACTTGACGAGCTAACTCATAGTATTTTTGATTTAGGTTTGAATTAGATATTTGTAAATCTCTAATTTTACTGGAAAATAATTGTCTTTCATGATCACCACGATCTTGATTTGGTTGAATTAAAACATTTTCATTAAATTCATGAGCATTTGAATTATTTATGTCTGAACCGCTATTTGTCTGATGCATAGTTAAATTAGGATGTTGGTTTTGTAAATGTTGATGATGATATAAGGGTTGATTCATAACAGGAGCTGGTTCTTGCTGCTGCTGCTGATGATGCTGATGATTATGTTGTTGTTGCTCTTGAGGTTGCTGCTGTGATGGTGAGTGCTGTTGTGTTTGTAATTGTAATTGTTGGATTTGTGGATGATTTATTATATGTTGATCATGAATATTGGGTCTATGATGATGATTAACATCAATAAGAGTGGTATTTTGAGGAGGATGCTGATTATATCTATAACTATCATGAGAGGTTTGATGTTGCTGCATTTGAATAGGATTTGTCTGGATATTGGGTGGTAAGTCGTATGTTAGTTTCATATTACCATCTTTATCGGTGAGGGAGTTCTTAAAAGATCTTCTTTTGATAGTATTTAAACTTTCAACATTACCCTTTTTAAACACCCCGGAGCTATGTTTAAACTCCCAAATAGTACTCGAGTTGGCAGTGGAATTTGAATTTGAAGTTGGAGTTGAAACTGGAGTTGCAGCTTGATTCAAATTCGAAATTGAGCTTGAGTTGGAATGTGTTAAGTTTGGTAAGTTTGAAGATTTCAATTTTGGTGTTGCCTTTGATTCACCTGAATTATCAGCATTTTCAACATTATTATTATTATTATTGTTATTATTGTTATGAGAATTATCAACTTTATGAAAACCATACATATTTAGTTGTCTAATAAAAGAAGCGATATTTGCATGTTTGAAATAATTGGACAGTTTATTAATGAACTCTTCATTCGGACAAACGAAGAAGTTGGAATTATTTTCATGCCACCAGATCAGATTATCCATTGAGGTTTCTTCAATCATGGAGTAAAGTTTATGGATAAACGAAGAAGGTTGTTTTTTTGATTCCTCTTTCTTGACAGCAACTTTCGTTATGGTACCATTTGTATCTTCCTTTTCGTCTGCATCCACATCGTTCAATGGCTTGGTGACACTGTTTGGACTTGCTGAATCGCTATTAACTTTGTTCTTGCTCTTGTTTCGGCTACTTCTTTTAGGCTTTTCTCTTTCTGTTTCCTTTCCGTCGTGATGCTCATTGGGAGACCCTGACCTGCAGGGCTCATTGGAGAAAACGGTCTGCATCTTTTTTTTGTGTTGCAAGCTAAGATCGGGAGTCTGGAGGACGACGAAGCACGATGTGGACCCAATGGACAATGCAACCAGATCAATTGACTATCCAGAAACAGTTGAAGAAAATATCCGTTGAGAATGGGTTGCTATTTTCTATTTTCGATTTTTCCGTTTTTCTTGCGGCGGGTTTTTGACTCTTACGATTTAGTCTGGAGAGAAGTTGTTTGTTTGTTGTTTGTTTGTTGTTTCTATCGTTCCTGGAACCCACATGGAGTTTAGATGGACTAGGTTACCTACACGCCAGAAGACTAAGTAATTATGTAAAAATACTACAACAACCCGTGTCTTACACACTTCCACCGCTTGAGCTGCCACCGATTATACCCGCCAACTCAAGAAGTGCTTTACCTTCTGCATAGTCTTTGTTCAATCCACGACGTCTTTCTGCCTCTCGTTCTTCCCATTCTAATGCTCTTTGTTGATCCTCAAGACTTTGTACATCCCCTAGTCCATATATTTCGATCTCCGATATTTTAAACCATATGTCATTATAGATGGCTGGCTCATTATTCGTTCTTTTTGTACCATATGTTGAGTTCATGTTACTCATATCTTCTATACGGAAATTACCAATTTCTAGTGAATTGTCGATTGTGATCGAACATCCTCCAATACTGGTAAAATTAATATAATTATTCTTAATATCTTTTGACTTACTAGGTGGTTTAGACCCGAATCCAATACCCAAGCCAATATTACTAAAGTATGCATAATTATCCTTTATGGAGTTCTCTGCATCTAAAACAATTTGAAACGGATTCAATTGAATTATTTTAAAATCTTTTGAGCCAAAATTTTTAGTATTAGTAATTCTCCATGGTTTAGTAATTAGTATTCCGATTGTGAACTTTCCCTTTTCAGTGATTCTCATTTTGGATTCATATATTGGGTGAAATTTGGGGAATTTGTGGAAAAATGAATTATTTTCAACTTTCTTTTTATCAATGGTTTTACCAGAGATTAACAAAAGAGTTGATGCGTTATAATTCAGTGTATGCGATTGGATTGAGTTAATCGAATATCCATGTTTTGATCCTTGAAATAAAGGCTTGGAATTAAGTGTTAAGTTCAAACCCAATACATCAACAATCGTTGATAATTGTGATAACAGTTGATAATTTAACACTTTATAATCAAGTTTGGTTTCTTCAATGATATCCTTCTCATCGTCAATTAAAACTGATGCTAATAGATTGTTTAATGACTTGAATAAATTTGGTGTGTAATTTTTGAAATTATTTAAAAATACTCTAAAATTAAATTCGTTTTCATCTTCAATATTTAAGTATAAAGTTGTAATTATTGACTTGATTTGAGTGGAATAATTCAATTCAAACGACTTAGAGTTTAGTTTGAATATTGATAAAGGTAATAACAATTCTAGAAATTTTTGTAGCTTAGCTTTATTAATTCCTTCAAAGTCCAAACCATCAAATGATTGAATAATTGGTAATAGACTCCATTTAATTTGTTTATCTTTATTCAATATGATATCTATCTTTTCATTGTTTTCAGAATTATCAACTTCAGGTTCTATTGTTATCAACATGAATACAAGTTTTGCAAAATATTCATAGTAATCCAATCCAAGTTTTCCAAAACCATTAGAATTCAAAATATAAATAATTGTTATTATATCCTGTAATGAAAAATCCCCCTCTATATCATTTTCAGAGACACATGGCCAATTTCTAAGATTTTTCAACAGTTTAAATAACATGTCCCCCTTCTCATCGTCTAGCAAACATTCCAAATGTAATTTAGCTAATAACAATTCATAACTAATTGTTTCATTTAGTCCTTTAACACTGCCAAATAGAAATTTTGAAATACTGATAAGTTCAATATTAGAAAAAGAATCTTTGGCAGCTTTCCTGAAAATTGACCTCAATTGTGTTCGAGTGGCGACCGTGGTGGTCAATTTGGTATTCTCACGTTCACCGCTAATAGTATTGCCCATGATTAAACGATGTTCACCTAAAACAGAACAAACAAGAATGAAGAATAAAAAATAAAAATGGTACTATTACAGTTATTACAGGTTTTACACATTTTACAAATTACAAATCGCAACATGAAGTTCTCAGTGGTTTCATTTTCTGCTGTCCTTCTTTCTACGTTTTCTTTCTTGTTGAAGAAGTTTACTTCCACCAGCAAAGGCATGCGAATCAATCATTTCACTGAAACGGTCGTCGACCTTCAATTCGTCTTGACCACTGTTTTGTAAACGGGTCTCAAGCTCATTCTGCAGTTCACGTTGACGTTTGTTCTTGAATTTATTCTTCTTAGATTTCAATTTCTCAAGTTTTTCTACATCCTTGATATTGAAATGATCAAGTTCTTTAGCCTCTTTACCTCTTTCTTCGATTTCAAGTGGTTCATCTCCATTTTCGTCCGATTGCTGTTTACTTTGTTTCTTTTTACTCTCATTATGGGCTTCTCTCTTTAATTCTTTGACCTTTTGTTTTCTATTTTTTCTTCTTTCCTTTTCCTTTAATCTTAATTTTTCAATTGGTGTAAGTTCTTGATCCGCTGCTGTCTTTCCACTATTTGCAGCTGTTGGAGTGAATGTAAATTCCATATCAATATCATCTTCATTATCATCAGATAATCCCTCGGCTTTACTTTCCTTAGTTGAATTTCCTATCAGCTGTTTATACTTGGAAATATTTTGAGTTTCATCTTCATCTTCACTGCCACTTGCCAAATAATTTTTTAAATCTAAATCATCTAGTTCACCTTGTTTGAAAGACTTACTTAATATTTGAACTCTTTCAATTGGGGTCTCATCCCATGTAAGTTTTGGTTTACTATTTCTTAATGAATCCGTTGCAAATTCAATCGGTTGGTAGTTACTTGGCAATGAATTACATGAATCTCTGATATCTGTAACATCGAAATCCATATCATTTGGAACATATCTCAAATCAAAAAAATTACCACTACTTTCAAATTCTGTGTTATCACATTTTTTATAAATTTCGATTGAACTTTCCAAGGAGTTAAATTCAATAATTGCATAATAATATCTTAATCTTTGCAATTGATATTTTCTTAATTCGGATGGATTGAATCCTTCGTCTTCACCATTGTTTTCTTCAATTAATTTTTTAGTTGCCTTTGCTAAATCTAAATCATCATCATCAGAATCAGAATCGGAATCATCTTTCTTTTCATTTACTGACTTGAAAATTTCCTTTGGTGGACCATTTAATTCTTCATCCGCTAAACGTTCTTTACCATATTGACTCTTGTAAATTGTAACATTTTTAATTTCTCCATCCTTTGGTAAAAACGAATTAAATGTTGCATATAAATCATTTGAATTAAGATGATCCCAGTCTAAATTAACAACAGCAATTCTATTTGTTGGATCCAATTCTGGAATTTGTTCAGCCGTTTCTTCTTCTGATTCATACTCATCTTCGATTTCTTCATCTGATGAATCCGAAGCTGAATCTGAATTTGTATCAACTAAACCTCTAGCTTTGGCCAAAGGGTCCTCTTCAACTTCTGAATCAGATGTTTCTTTTGTTTCCACTTCGGCTGCATTTTCACTTGCATCTTCTTCACTTTCTTCGTCTTCACTTTTATCTTCATTACTTTCTTCGTCTTCACCGCTTTCTTCACCATCCTTTTTTTCTTCATCATCTTCATAATACTTATCTAAATTATCAACAACTTCATCATTTTGCTTTATTTTTCCACCATACTTATCAACTTTTGCAGTTGATTTCAGCAAGGAGAATTCATTTTTTAAATCTTTCTTGTTGAATCTATCATCAAGCTTGACTTTCAAATCCTTTCTTCTGATATTTCTAAAACGTGGATCAGAAAACACTTTACTGAATCTCGGATCATTTATTCCTCTATTACTTCCAGACATGATTGATTGACGTGTTACAAAAGTAAAACAAAACCTTTAAAATGTCAAAAAAAAAAAATTAAAAAAATTAAAAAAATATTTTTTTCTTCTCTTTCTATTTTGAAAAATACTGGGATCTCCATTGAATAAAACAACAAAAAGATGGTCTTCATCTTAAAAACACCATTTTTAATCCAAATCGAACGAAAGAAAACACATAACACATACTTATAACCCTATATCTAATCCCATACATGCCCATTATTCTTTTAAAGCCTTATTATACCCAAAACACGCTCTTTCCCTGCCATGGCGTCGGCCGTCGCAAAAAAACACGTATCACATTAATTTTTCTTGTTGACGTTGATTGATTTCGTTCCATTTGTTAAGTAAAAACATACCCTTTGTTCTCCCTTGTGGTTTCAAGTACTTGTCTTATCCCGGTTTAAAACAGCAATCACACAATGTTTATTGCCGTCTGGTCTCTTGTTTTTGCATGTCTCTTTTCAGCTGTGAATGCACTTCATTTCTATGTCAATACTGATGAAACAAAGTGCTTCTTTGAAGAACTTCCAAAGGATACAATTGCAGTTGGTAAATTTGCAGTTTATGAATTTGATTCAAATTCAAATGATTACGTTGAAAACAATAATAATTTAAAGGTAGAAATTACCGTGGACGAAACTTTTGATAATAACCACAGGGTTGTTTCACAGAAAAACTCACCAATTGGTCAATTTACCTTTACTTCATTAGACTCTGGTGAACATAAATTTTGTATAACTCCAAAACATACTAATTGGTCCAAAAAGGCAAGACATAGAGTCTTCTTTGATTTGATTGTCGGTGATGCAAAACCTTTAGTTGATTCGAAGAGAGATCAAGATGTTTCTTACCTCACATTAAAGACCAACGAACTTATTAAAAAATTAAACAGTATTAAAAGAGAACAAACCTTACTTAGATTGAAGGAAGCATCATTCAGAGATGCCTCTGAAAGTGTCAACTCAAGTACTTCCAAATGGACTTTGATTCAATTAATTGTTCTTGTTGGTACTGGTATCTGGCAATTGTCATATTTGAAAAACTTTTTCGTCAAGCAAAAAGTGGTTTGAATGTATAAAAGCTTTTCTTTTTTAATTCTTTACTTCTTTTCTGATAATTATATAACCCCATTCACTCCTCTATATCTCTATCTATAAATATAAAATAGTCCTTTCAAAAATGTCACTCACTACCGAAGAGTTTTCCCGTTATGGTAGACAAATGCAAGTTCCAGTTTTCAATTCACTGCAAGGTCAACTCAATTTAAAACAATCCAAAGTTCTCGTTGTTGGATGTGGTGGCTTAGGGTCATCTGCTTTACTATACTTAGCCGCATCTGGTGTCGGGTGTATTGGTTTACTAGACCATGATAGAGTTGAATTATCAAATTTACATAGACAAATAATCCATGAAACTTCAACAGTTGGCTTACTAAAGACTGAATCTGCTGCAAGAAGAATGAAATTAATTAATCCAAATCTGAACATTAATTTACACTCCGAATTTTTGGATAATAATAATTCCTTTAGAATATTTAAAGATTATGAATTGGTATTAGATTGTACAGATTCCCCAAGTACCAAATATTTAATTTCAGATACATGTGTTGTTTTAAATAAAATTTTAGTTTCAGCATCAAGTGTTAAAACTGATGGTCAGTTAATTGTACTTAATTATCAAAATGGTCCATGTTACAGATGTATTAATCCAATACCTACAAATCCTGAAAATATTGCAACTTGTTCAGACAATGGAGTCATAGGCCCATGTGTTGGATTAGTTGGAACTTTAATGTCGATTGAAACAATTAAAATTTTAACAAATTTTTATGATATTAATACAAATCCATATAAACCAATTATGTTAATGTATTCTGGTTATTTGGACAACAATGGACAATTGATCAAAAGTTTCAAGATGAGAGGTAGACAAAAATCTTGTTTATGTTCATCATTAACCATGGACAAAGTTAAATCAATAAATTATTCTCAATTTTGTGGTTCCATTAATTATAATGTCTTACAAGATAACTATAGCATTTCATTCCTTGATTATGAAAAAATCGATTCAAAAGATAAAGTTATTCTGGACGTCAGGCCAACTGAACAATATGCAATTTCAAATTTAGATGATTTTAATGAAGGTTTAGAAATTATCAATATACCTTACAATTCATTAATTAGATTAGATGAAAATTCTTTAGATGAAAGACTACCAAAGGATAAAACCATTGTTTCTGTTTGTAAAATGGGTAATGATTCAAGATTAGCAACTTCATATTTATTAGAAAAAGGTTTTAATGCATTAGATTTGAAAGGTGGCTTGAATGAATATTCGAAAAATAACAAATTTAATGTTTATTGGTAATTGGTAATTAATATACAGCTATTTATACAATTTTTTTCTATCTTTACTATATAACTAAATCTTCTAGAATTATTAAACCATTATTCCAAATACTTGCGATAGAATTATTCATCATTGAAACTTTTAATGGACAAATACTTTTTGGTGGAACATCACGTATATTTCTTGGTCTACTTAATGAAGGTTGTTTTATTTTACCTTTTATATTTGGAGGTTCACCAGTTTTAGAAACTTCATATGACAAATCCAACCAATATTTATTATCTGCTAAATTCGATTTGTTTAATTGCATTATTTTAATTGTTGAAGTTGTTAATTTTCTTTCAAGAATTGAATTCAAGTTTAAATAATTTGACAATCTAATTGAACCATTTGTATGACCTGTAATCAATACAAATCCATTATTTAATAAACCGTTTTTATAATTAATTTGACAATTTAAACAGTTAATTTCTTTATCATTGGAAATTCTAAATTTGCTTGCACTGTTAGGGTTATCGATGGTAACTCTTTTAATAACATATGGCCAATCCACTGTCAGAAATGCATTACCATTATTTAAATAAATTGTGTTTCTATTAAACTGTAATTCTCTATTGGTATTCAATAATTCTACAATTTTGATGTTATTAATTAAACATGATTTATTGTTTGGTAATGGTACTCTCATCAAATAATTCATAAAATCCGTACTTGAAACGAATGCAGTAATCGAATTACTTTCCATTGATGTTGGCCAAGTATTCTTAATACATGTAATTGCAGGTAATTTGGTTGATACTAAATAATCCAATTTATGGTTTTCAATTGTAAATTGTCCAATAAATCCTCTATTTGTACCAAATAGAAGAGTGTTTGGTGTAATAAACGATGAAGTTGTAATCTTAATTAATTCATTGGGAACTTGAAAAATTTCAGCATTTGATTTATATTTGAAATATTTGTTATCATTGTCATTATTTAAAAACTGTGGATTGATTTTCCAAATTTCAACAGTACCGTTTGATAAAGTTAGTTTTAGCAAACTTGTGTCAGGTGATGAAACATAGGAAAATTCAATTTCTTTGATAACAGAATTAACTACGATGTTTTTATTTAGACTGAATTTTCTTTCTGTCTCATTATATTCTAGAATCATTAAACAGGAATCCTTATTTGAAAATTCAGTTAAGTTTGTATCGTCGTCAACAACACAAACAAAAAGATATTTTGTGGCATTAATTTTCAATGGACACCATTCCATTGTTAATGGCGTACCACCAGTATTAAAAACTATACCGTTTCTTAGATTTGCTTCATCATAAGGAAATTGTAAAATATTATTCGAATTTAAAATTGAACTTTTATGTCTATTAAATTGAAACTCTAAACTTTTATCTAAGTTAACCATTGTATAGAAAGTGATTAAATCAAGCGATGATAATTGGATATCATTAAAGTTATTGTAATGAGAGACTGTAAATAACTTGTGAACATTCTCTGCAACTGCATCGGCTAATTTAATATCATCAACAGGTTCGGGTATGAATCCAACTTCGGTATTCGTGTCTTGAATAAGTTTCTGTTGTTGTAAAACTTGTTGATTATGACCTTGAGATTGAATAAACGGAATTTCTCCCTGTAGTGTATTTAAAATATGTTTCACTTCGTATTCACTTTCAAAACTATTGAAGTCGAAAGCGTCACTTTTGGATTTACGTGCTGGGGCCTTTTTTGGGGGGGTTCCCTGTGAATTTGCAGCAATTCGTTTGGAAGCTCGCATTGGTGATGTGGATAGGTTAAATAGAATATATAGTCGAAGATAAAAATAAGATAAAATAAGATAAGATACGAAAGAGCAGAAAAGAGAAAGAATTTAGAATCCACAAAATAACAACAATTTAAATCTACGTTTTAGATCAACGCGGTTCTATTCTCTCAAAGCTCTGTCAAGATCAGCAATGAGATCTTCCACGTTTTCGACACCACAACTAACTCTGAGAAGGGTTTTTCTGGCATTGGCATCGGTGACTGCTCTCCATTCGATCAAGGATTCGACACCACCAAGAGAGGTTGCGTGTTGGAAGAATTGGAGCTTCGATGGAAGAGACTTTGCCTTTTCAGGAGAGGAAAGCTCAATACTAAAGACAGGAGAGTGACCACCAACCATTTGTTTAGCAACAAAGCCATCCTTTTGTAACGAAGAGTGATGAATGACTGCTAATGAGGGATACGATGCTTTGTTTTCGCTCAAGAATTTAACAATTTGTGTTGCATTTTCACTTTGCTTGTTGATTCTTAATTCGTAAGTTCTTAATGATCTCAATAAAAGGTATGCTTCCAAATTGGCAATATTTGTACCCAAGTAAACTCTATCATCTAGTAGTTTTGTCTTGGTTGCTGGATTTTTAGTGACCAAACAACCTGCGAGCAAATCGGAATGACCACCAAAATATTTAGTAGCGGAGTGCATAATCATGTCAACATCGAAGTCAAATGGGTTTGATAATGGAGGTGGAGCAAAGGTAGCGTCACATAATGTGAAAGCACCGATTTCCTTTGCCTTTTTGACATAATAAGAAAGGTCATGAACGAGTGAATAAGGATTTTCCGGAGTTTCAATGTGAATCAGATCCCCTTTAGACAATTGATCCAATTGATCCAAAGTAACAACCTTGATGTTGTAGTTTCTTTGTAGCAAGTTGAGAATACCGTGACATCCATGATACCCGTCACCAATTGCCACAGTTTTTGGGTTGAAATGCATGATAGCGGCAAAGAAGGCACTTAAACCTGAATTGTAGACAACACATTCACCGCCAATAATGGAGCCCAAGACCTTTTCGACTCTGCTAGAGTTGGGATGGCCGAGTCTGGAATAGATTGGTGCATCTTCTGTATTACCAAAACCGTCGACACGATCTGTTGCTGCCAACAAGTCGTTTGGATCGTCTGGATAACGGAAGGTGGTGGTCACGTTGATTGGAGCGACCACGTCGGTGACTCTGTTTAAAACGTGGTCAGCATTGATAGAATTGGTGCTGATTCCTGTCATTGGATGTAGTTTGGATGGCAAACCAGAAAGAAACAGGGGTGCTAGGCAAGTGGGAAAGTGGCAAAAGTGACCAATATAGCCAAACATATGGTTTGAAACTCGCCAGAGCCACCTTTTCTTCTTTGGGAAAAAGATGAGATTTTTGACTTTTTTTTATTTTTATTTTTTTATTTTTCATTGAAATTTTTTTTCACCTTATTAGGATTTATTCCAGCATTTGCTTACTCCTTCAATAAGTCAGTAACACACAGCCATAATGGCAAGACAACAGAAGAAAAGCAAGAGTGGGGCTAGAAAGAGCACATCAGCGAAAAGAAGCTCTCAAAAAGCTCAACCAAGGACCGATTTCAAAGATGCAGTTCTAGATGCAAGCAGATTTCTTAATAAAAATGGTTCCAAGAATGCAGACTACGATGGTGACGATGGTGATGATAATGGTAACAGCGATATCAATTTTGATGATGAAGAGCTAGATTCAGATGAAGCTTTAGGAAGTGATGATGATTTAGATGATTATATGGCTGAAAAAAACAAAGATTCAAATATAAAATTGAACGAATACGGTGAAGATGAAGATGGTTGGGAAAGTGTGGATGAAGGTGAACTTTTAACACTTTCTGAAATCTGGGATAGGGATGACAAAGAATTGAAAAGGGCAAATAATAGGAAACCATCTAAAGATCAAGATATTGTCTTTAACGATAATGATGAAGAAGACGATGAACACGAAGATAGTGTTGAAGAATCTAGTTCTGAAGATGACTCTGAATCCGATTCTGAATCCGACTCGGATGATGACCCTTTTAACGAAATGAATCTCTCAGACGATGAAAACGATGTTCAACTTGGCTCTGTTATGAAATCATTAAAAGCGAAATCAAAGGATTCAAGTGATCAATCAAAGAAAGTTTTGATAAACGACAAGGCAACAGAAAATGAGTTCTCTCTACCAAATTTAGGTGACTCGCTTACATTTGATGATATGCTTGGAGATCTCGATGATAATGATGAAAATAGTGGGAATAATAACGAAAAATCAGAGAGTTTGATTCGTGATATTGCAAAACACAATAAACAATTAAAAGAATCTCAAATTAACGAAGATTTTGATGAAGAAAGCCATCTGAAGGATGACGAAAATTCTGCGTTTGCAATTCCATTACCTGTTAATATTCAAAAACGTCATGAACGTCATGCTGCATATGAAATCCAAAAGGATCAAGTTAATAGATGGAGAGATATAATTGCACAAAACAGAGACAAGGAAGTTTTGAAATTCATACCTGAAACAGTTCAGTTTGACAAAAATTCTGCCTTCAAAGATGAAAGCGGTATTTCCATTAATAATTTTGAATCAAAATTAGATGAGATAATTGATCAAAGTAATTTAGAATCAAAGAAAACCGAAGATTTGTTTGAAAACATCGAAACTGCCAAATTATCAAAAGCTGAAATGTTAAAGCGTACTAATGAATTAAGATTAATGAGAGAATTAATGTATAGAGGTATGAAAGATTCCAAACGTTTGAAAAAGATAAAATCGAAAGCTTATAGAAGACAATTGAGAAAAGAAAAATTAAAGGAAAAAATGTTAATTTCCCAAGTTAATAGAGATGAAAGTAATGAAGATTCTGAAGATGCTGAAGATGATCCAATGTATCAACGTGCAAAGGAAAGAATGACATTAAAGCATAAAAACAATTCAACTTGGGCAAAACAAATGATTAAATCTGGTATGTCAAAGGATAAATCAAATAGAGATGAAATGGAAGAAATGATGAGACAAGGTGAAAGGTTAAAATTAAAACAGTTGGGTAAACAAGAAAATGAAAGTAGTGAAGATGAAAGAAACTTAAGTGATTTAGAAAATGACATTGAACATGAATCAGCTGTTGACGATTCCAAATTATCAAAAGTTGGTAAAGGTGTTTTAGCAATGGATTTTATGAAAAATGCAGAGGAAAGAGACAGATTATCAAAATTAAAAGAAATTGAAGCATTAAGAAAGTTTGAAAACTCTCAAGGTTATGAAGACGATTTTAGTAATAATGAAGTAAGTGGTGTTAACGTCAATATGAACACTGGTAGAAGAATGTACACACCATCTGCTTTGGTCGCAGCTGAAGAATCACGTAAATTGGATGAACAGTTATTAGAACAGTTGGATGAGGAAGATAGTAGACTATTAAAAAATAGGTTATCCGCTAAAGAGAGAGACAACATTAAAGTTGTAGATGAGAAAAAGAGAAGACGTCATCAAAGGAAGGAAGAAAGTGATAATGAAGATAATGATAGTGAAGCAAATCCATGGTTAAATGAAAACGATGATGATAACGACGACGATGACGACGACGATAGTGAAAATAATAAAACTAAATCATCAACTAAGATAAAACTCATTGATGCATCATCATCGAAATTAGATAAATCAGAAGCTAAAATTGCGAAGAAATTATCCAAAAGAAATGCAAGTATTAAGAAGGAAAAAAGCAATGATAATGGTGCAACATCAGTTACAATTGAGAATAAACAAACATTACATATCATTGATCCAAAGAAACAAGATAATAAAGCTCCAATTAAATCAGATGATGAATATGAAAGTGATGGTGATGATGTTGACGATAATCGTATGTTCAAACAAGAGGACTTGATCAAACAAGCCTTTGCTGGTGATGACGTTTTAGTTGAAGAATTTGAAAAGGAAAAACACGAAGTTGAAGAAGATGAAGGTGACAAGGAAATCAATTTAACAGTTCCTGGTTGGGGTTCATGGGCTGGACAAGGTGATGACGAAGATGATGGATGGGGTGTTCCTAAAAGCAAAAAGAGAAAGATTGTTAAAACTGTTCAAGGTGTTGTTTCAAAGGATAAGAGAATGGATAAGGGTAAATCCAATGTTATTATCAATGAAAAGATGAACAAGAAAAATTCTAAATACCAAGCTGATAAGGTTCCATATCCATATAAAACTTGGGAAGAATATGAAAGATCATTAAGAGTTCCAATGGGTAAAGAATGGACAACAACGAGAAACCATTCTAAGGTGGTTACTCCAAGTGTTATTGCCAGATTTGGTTCTGTTATTGACCCATTAAAGGCACCATTCACCGAATAAAGAATAATGTGATAGATCATTAAATGATATCAAATTTTTTTTAGTTTCTAATAATTTCCAATATTGTCATTTTATATAAAAACAGAAAATATTGCGTGTAGATTAGTTTAAGTTATTGTTTTTTTATCTTGTGTTTAATCTTGACAACGTCAACGAATATCCAAACTAATGTTAAACGATCGAAAATCACTGAGTGCAATTGATAAAATATTTTCACAAATAGATCATTTAGATGATGCTAGCCACAAACACCCTCATTATCATGATCTTGTGTTAAGAAACAAAGCAAGTTTCACAAGTTTGTGTTCAAATGATGATTTTATCAGAAGGTACTTTGAACATGATGATATAAGATGTAAAATATCTTATAAGACTATAATAAAACATATTTTACAAAAATTTAAAATCTGGGTTTTCGAACTCGTTGGAATACAAAGAGATACATCTACACCTTTTATGGCTATGGCAGCCTATGAGAGGGATATATTTAGCAAAGATTACAGTGATTATGAATATGATGAGGAATATGATCTTGATAATGTATGGCTGTAAGCGCGTAGTTAATAAGTAAATAATTGTAACATGAGTGTGGAGATTTTGGGTGTTTGTTTGGGTGTTTATTAGTATTTTAAATTTTATATTTCTTTAGCTTTTTTTTATATAACCTTAACATGGAGTCAGTTCCTGTCACTTTTGAAGAGTTAGAAGCTTATATTATTAGACAGGAAAAAATCATAGTAAAATCCATTAAAAATGATGAACCATTACAAAAATTAATTGAAAAGAATAAAATAAAACTAACAGATGAGGAATTAGATAACATTTTAACGAAATTGAACATCCAGATTAAAAAGAAATATAGAATAAGATTGTTTCTCCGACAATCAAGATTTCAAGTTATACAGCAAATTATTCAAGTAGAAAGAGATCATAAAAAGGATCAAATTAATAATATTAATAACATTAACAGTATAATCTTGAGTATTTTTGATCAAAATGTTGGTGATATTGAAGATATGAATGGAAACAATGGGTCGCTTATATTTGATGAGAATATATTAGGTCTACTTAAGGAATTACCGGATTCAAATTTACTAGAAACTAATGATATTGAACTAATTGAAGGTTATGATAAAATACGAGATAAATTAATTTTGAACGTCAAAAAAATAAAAGAAAATGTTAAGAGTATAGATAAACTTAATCGAATAACAGATAATATCAAAAACATAGAAACAGTATCTAAAGATGATGGTGAAGATGACGACTTGCAGGAAAAAATTAATAAGGAAATCGAAAGGATGAGATATTTACTTGCGTTTGTCAAATCCAAGCAAAAGGCGAATTAAAAAAAAAATTAAGAATTTAGTATAAAAGATTCTAAAATGTATTATTATTTATATATAAAACTAATGTGCATTTTTTATTTAATAAAAAAAATAAATTAATCGTATTTATATAAACAACAAGTTATTCAGTAAGCAATTATTTTTCTTTGAAGGTTTTTTTGCTGTTTTTTTTTTTGGAAATTATTTATTTGATCAAGTTATATTAAACTAACACATTTAATCGAATAAACCGAAACCCATGTCATCATCGGATTCTTCCTTTTCTTCAACAGCTTCTTCTTCTGCAGCAGCAGCATCAGATGAAGCAGCAGCACCAGAGGAAGCAGCAGCAGCACCAGAACCGGTGGAGATTGAAGCTAATTTGGAAGCACCTTCGGTGATTAATTCATCAACAGACTTACCTTCTAATGAAGCTAATAATAAGTCAATGTTTGATTGTTCAACTTCAGAACCAACAGATTCTAAAAGAGTCTTGATATCTGCAGCAGAAGGAGATGCGTTACCACCTTGTTGTAATAAAAGATATGCAGCTAAGTACTTCATTGTTGTATAGAATAATCACGTTTAAGCCGTTGAAATGAGCAGACTATCCCTTGGATAAATAAAACAAGATAGAACGAAAAAGACTTAACAGAATGTAACATAGAACAGGTAGAAAATGGTGGAATTTTCCCAGAGTTGGAAAAGTGGAAAAAACGCTTTGTGCGAAGTGGAAAATTTGAAAAATTTTGGGCAAGAGAGGGTTTTTCAGCCAAGAGGGCTTAAACCTTGTGCGTGTGCACGTGACGGGAGGTGAAAGTAGTGCGACAATAAAAAAAGAGAAAATTTACTTCAATAACTGTAACAATAGCAGAGAAACATGCAATTACAAGGGTGCAAGGGCGGTCGGAAGAAAGACCCATCGAGAGAGGCTATGATACATTTGACACTTACTTGATTCAATTCATGTTGCTAGGTGGCTGGCATTAGTTTCTGGGTTGCAATCAGGTAAAGGCAAACATACTGGTTTTGCGGATGCGTTATCATCATGTTCAAATAACTACGTTGCAAATAGATCAATCGTCCTTGTAACGCCGTGGATCCTCTCCGGATTTGCAGCCCGTCTGCCTCTATTCTAGTTCCTTGGAGGACACAACACCCTGCTTAATCTCCACCATTGTACTGCCCCCGCTAACAACTGCACAACACATACACGCACACACTATAGCGCGGCTAAACGCCCAAATTACCCTTTTGGGAAGCCGAGCGGTTTTTTTTCTATCAATTTTATACTTTTCGTTGCTGATTTACAGCATGAATTTGCAACGTTCCAGCTCGATAAAAATTCCATAACCGTTTTTGGTAGACGTTTCTTTTCCACACATCTTCACAAATACCATATCTCATCATGAGTAAGGGTGAAAGTAAAGGTATTTTGAGGGATTCATTGAACGAAATCTTTCTGGGTTCCTTTTCCGGTGCGTGTGGTAAGATTGTTGAGTTTCCCTTTGACACAATCAAGGTGAGACTTCAATATTCGCAATCCCTATCAACACCGTTATATAGCTCAACCTTTGATGCAATTAGGAAAACGTACAGGAATGAAGGCCTAACAAATGGGTTTTACAAAGGTTTGAAAGTCCCAATTTTGGGTGCCGCGATGGAGGTTTCTTGTTTATTTTTCAGTTATAAATTAGCTCAAGATTTAGTGAAACTTTATAAAGGTAAAGACTTAAACGAGGATTTAAAGGTCAGTGAAAAATTAATCTGTGGTGCAATTAGTGGTATTTGCACTTCTTTTGTTTTAACGCCAATAGAACTGGTTAAGTGTAAGTTCCAAGTTGAAAATTTGAAAAATTTAAATAATCATTTAGTCAAAACAAAAACAATTCCTCAAATCACAAAAGAATTATACAGAGCACAAGGTATACGTGGTTTATGGAAGGGACATGTCGCAACCATGGTTCGTGAATGTGGTGGGTCAATGACTTGGTTTGGTAATTATGAATTTGTTATAGAGTATTTTGCAAATGGTGAAAAAAATTACAAACCAAAAATTCATGAATTAATGCTTGCTGGTGCCTGTGCAGGTATTGGTTATCATTGTACTTTATTCCCAGCTGATACCGTTAAGTCGATTTTACAAACAAGTGACCAAAAAGGACTGACTTTTATGAAAGTTGTAAAACATATTTATAGAACAAAAGGTATTTTTGGTTTTTATTCGGGTATTGGTGTTACATTATTTAAATCTATTCCAACTTCAAGTGTTATGTTTATTGCCTATGAAAAAATGAAAGAACTTATAGAGTAGTTTGTTTAGCTATTACATTTAATTATTCGGTTTCGGGTTACATTTATTTATTTTTTTTTTATATATTTAGTTTATGTCTATAGAATTTACCTTAAAAGCTGTACTTCTATTTTGCATTCATATTATTGTTTTTTTGTTTGTTTGATATCACCTTTTTAATTTTAATTGTTTAGCATAATGGTTTAATTTTTGACTATGTGCATTGCAACCGTTAACAAATAATCCAACAGTGTACATCATTTCTTCTTTGAAATAAAAAATTAACCCTGCACTTAAAACACTTTGCAATAATTTAGCATCTAATCCTCTGTACAATGCGCCAAAACCTTCTTCGGTAACAACATTATATAAAAATTTAAAACTATTGTCCTTTTTGGAACTTACATGCATTCTTGCACGAATTGTATAGTATGGATAAGTTAATAAAATGGCAATTAATTTACCAAAGGATCCTAAAACCAAAGCTTCAAATGAACTAATTGATTTATTTGATCCCTTTTTAGAGTGTATTCTAATTAATAGATTTTTCAATTGTTCAAAAACTGTAAATTGTATTACGGGAGATGAAACTAGAATTAATGCAGGTCCCAAACCTGCAAACAATCCATTGATTCCTTCATTTTGTAAAATTTCTTTGATAACAGTGAATGTGTTTTGTTTAGAAACATCAATAATGGTTGAACTTGTCATGTTATCCTTACCTTGTTTTTTATCTTTATTTTTGTTTTCAATTTCCATTTTTTGTTTCACTGTCATTCTAGTATTAGCAACCCAAATTGGATTTGTCAGAATTCTGGAGATAATGCCCGCAGTCAAACCAGTAATCAGGCTATCTTTAACGTTAAGTGAACCGCTGTTTAATTTCTTTAAATATGATCCAACTAAATTATAAATATAATAATAAGAAAAATTAACTGCAACAATTCCAACCAATGCAGATTCTAAACCAGCATAAAATTTTTTTGAATGTTGAATGTAAAATTGCAAACGAATTAATAATTTTTTGATAATTTTAGTAAGTTTTGATAATTTGGATACTGGTGTGTTTGTTTCCTCTAACGGTTTTTCAAATTCTTGTGAAACTGATTTTGGAATTGTACGCAATGGAAGCTTCAAAGCTGCAGACTTAGTTGAGTCCGTATCATTGAATTCTTCTTCATCTTCCTCCTCTTCTTTGGAAGTTGCTTCGAATGATTCAGTTGTTTTGGTCTGTGCATTGGTACTTAGAGTAACTAATGGATAAGTTACAGCCATTGAAACCAAACCTGACAAACCACCAGATATTGCATGGGAAATATTGTTATCCGACATTGTTGTCAACTATTAGTTAGAGGGATATTATACTCACCAAGTAAAGGTGGAAAAGAGCTATATTGACTACAAATTACTCCAAGAAAACATCTAACAACTTCAATTACAAGTCGTTCATTCCAATCTTGAGATTGGCTGATAAAGTTTTTGCAGCGTATCAACCTTCCTAATTAGGAAAAATTGTTTGGGTGCGACAACGAGGTTGTCGTGCTGCGACAATTCATAATATTGTGGACATTGTCAAATTTTCGGCTTTCTTTTTAGCTTAATTCAATTTCCTATAGCTGAGAGGTTATATTAACCTTTTTTCCTTGCAATACATCCACATATACCACAACCTTTAATACAACCATGTCAGCACCAGCACCATCCATTAAACAATTTTGGAAAGAAGCTTTATTCCTTTGTGGAGTTGCAATTACGTCTGCTTATTTCGTTAAACAAAATGTCACCATTCGTCGTAGGACACAATATATTAAGGAATCATCATCATTCGATTCATTAATGCAAGAAAGAGTCAGAGAAAGATCTGGTGATTCTATTTCTACTGTTAAACCAGGTTTCCCATTAGATGATGGTGTTGAGAGATATCAAAGAAAGTCGGAATACGAAGGGGCAGGTTTAAGTTATAGATCAAGAAGAACTGGCGATAAATTTACTTGGGCTCATTTTTTCACTGATTATACAAATGAAGATGATAAGAAAAAATAGTTGAAATAGGAGACAGGTTTGACAAATGTTCCAAAACATGCCCCATATCAATCATGATCATATTAAGTACCAGACCCCGGCATCGGGTTTTTCTTTTATCTGTAAATATACGCCATTAAATATATTAATTTTATAATTCTACAATATAATAAGTTCTAGTAAAATACATGATTTATTTTTAATGTTTTTGTTTCATATGGATTAATTTAAAAAAAAAACCAAATGAAACTTAAACAAAAGAATTATAAATTATACAAAAGTTGTTTCTTAATAATAAGCAAACAAAAATAGGAAACAAAGAGAAGAGGAAAAAAAGGTAAATTGATTTATTTATTTATCATTAGTTGCAAAATAATCAGCCATTTCTTGATCTAATTCTGCAAGTGTCTTCTTTTTCTTTGGTTGTTTCTTTGGCGCTGGCTTCTTATTTCTAACAACAGCTCTGGTTGGCTTAGTTGGTCTACCCTTAACAGCAGCTCTTGCTGGAAGTCTTTCTCTTAATGGATTTTGAACTGGTATAACATTTGGTTGGATTCTTGCAGCAAGAGGAACTTTAGTAGTGTCAACAACTAATTCAAGCTTTAAAACATTACGACCTTGGTCAATTGGTGCATTGTTATACTTATTAACAGCTTTACGCGCAGTTAATGCATTCTTGAAAATAACAGTTGCAACACCAGTTGACTTACCCTTTTCGTTATAAGAAAGAGTAACTTTTTGTACTGGACCAATAGATGAAGTAAAGAAATCCTATAGTAAAGAAAAATATTATGTGAAAATTGAGTTAGTAAATTGTCGTTAATAGTTATCTTTGTTGAAATATTTCTTTAACAAGACATGAAAATGACAAAAAGAATTATGCATGTTTGAACCCAATCACCTTCTATCCCCAAACAAATTAAATATATCACGTTATCATTAGTGTAAATGATTCTGGCATTGTTGATTAATATGATATCACACCGATCTAGAAGTACTAATTATCATACCATTATCCTTGACTGCCTTGGAACATAGGGATCTCGATAATATAGATTTGTTTGGCTATTTCTTAAACTCCACAATTTAATAGGATAAAGCTCAAAGTAATGTAACACATTAAAATTCAAAATAGTGAATCTTAAAACTGTGAATAACGGTATAATAATATAGTATGGTGGGTTGATAAACCAATAAATTTCAGTGTAGAATTTTTGAATTGAAACCAATATCAAAATCAAACAAATACCATCAACTTACTAATAATATACTTTTGAATAGCCAGCTAAACAAAATATGGGCTAATATTAGACCATTATAATTTGAAACTTGAACTGCAAACAAATTTTGGTAGCTATGAATGCATTGTAAAACAAATTTCTAACAGATTCCATGATATATTTTTCAAGGGGAAGAAGCAGACAGGGTAAAATTGGGACATTATTTGATGGGGTTTAAAAGGATGCCTAATAATATTAAGCAACATATAGACTGACTAAGAGTGAACAAGTTTTCAGAAATTCTTATTGATAAAATGCATCAACTGGAATTTCATTAAACTATATATGTTGTTGTGATTCCCTTCCAATTCATTTCATTTCCACTTTTCTTCCGACACCATGTCAAGAAAGATAATATAGCAACAATGAAGTAAGCAAAAAAAAACATAAAACAAAAAATAAAAAAATATTATTAATAATAATAATAACATACTTTAATGGTTTGATAATCGATATCTTTTGGTAAACCAGAAACGATAACCTTAGTAGCAACATCTAAAGATGTAGCAGTAGTTGGTTTGACTGGAGCCTTTGATTTTGGACCTAATGGCAATTTTCTACTCAAAGCAGCAGGAACATTAGGTCTTCTATTTATGAAGTTACGTTTGTTGGTGAAAGATTTTGGTGTAACTTGCGGTCTCTTACCACCCTTAACGGTACGTCTAATAGGTTTTTTGCCGGCAGGCTTGTTTTGGGAGATGATAGCATCTAAAGATTGTTCCAAGGCAGACATTATGTGCGTGTTTGTGGGGTGTTTTGTTGGTATTTATGTGTGTGGGTTTAATGTTGAAGAAGAACAGGGGATGATCAGTTGGACGAAATGAATTTGCCACCGCCGAAACGATGAAAATGGAAACTGCAGATGCGGAAGACTGGAACGCCGGGTAACTGCAGGCCCATTTTAGATTTGATCTCACCCGTTTTTCAGGAGATATAATGGGGGGGTTTACAACTAGAAGCCTGTGTGGTTTGTTGGGCTTAAAGCGTAGCACTTCTCTAATTATCTATACACTTCTAGCAAGATATTAGGAAAAATGACTATATATTCTTCGCCTATAATTGACCACTTGTTTACTTCCACTTTTGATACAGATAATGGTGCAAAAGTTACATTTCAATCTAATTCTAATTTTAGTTCCAATTCCGACTCAGATTCCAATCCAACATCACCAATTGAAGATCAATTAGGTTTTATGTTAGATTCTGTATACCCTGGAAATTTACACCGATTTCCAAACATAGAAAATTATACAATTATACCATTATTTGTAAATAGAACATCACGAGATATCGTTTATACTAAACCAACCAGTGATAATGGTAATGACGATGAGGATCAATCAATAATTCCTTGCTATTTATATACAGTCAGTTACTATAAGCATGATGGTTCCGATTCTGCAAATTCACCCACCAATGCAATTTCAATAATAACCACATTACCAATATTCGAAGTTTTTAAACCTTTATTATGTTATTTACTTCATCAAACTTTTAATGCTGAATTATTCGATTGTACAACACTCGATCTAGTTTTGCGAAATTTGAATAATTCACATTTAAATGATCTATTAAACCATTTTGATCATTTGAACCCTGCATCAAGGTTCGTTTTAACTAGAACCCCACCTGATTTTTCTTTAAATGAATCATTAAAATTGTCAATTCATTTATTGGAATATTTCACTGATTCGAACAATTTATACAAAACTTCAATTTATTTAGATGCTGAAAAAAAATTCAAATTTCCAATCCAAATTCCAAAATCGTCGATTATTGCATCTTCTTTATCGATGTTTGGTATAGATTTAAAAAGAACTTCAAATATCAAAAACCTAATCTTAACCTTAAATAATACAAAAATTATACATAATGGAGAAGTTACAACAAGTTTTAAAGAAACATGTTTAACTCCATATGCAAATATTAGGCCATTACATGTGTTATTAAATGCATTAATCTTAAAAAAGAAAATCATAATTTATACATGCTCAAATAGTTATAATAATTTAATTGCTTTTGCAAATATGTTATATCTGATTTATAATGCATCATGTACACCAACTTCGGACTCAATATCTAGCTTAGCATATTTTCCAAGTATAAGGTCAACTAATGTTGAATCACTTCACTTTATTCACTTTCAGGAATCCTATTTAATTGGTACTTCGAATCTTTTATTGAAGGATCAAATGGATTGGAATATCTTTTTGGATTTAGATTCAAATATTTTAAATGTTAAGATCGATGATAATAAAATCGATGAAATTTATTTCACAGATGATAATACACTTGATGCCACCGAATCAGACATTAAAAGTCATGCAATGGCATCTTCTTTTTCATCATCAAATGTCTCTTACATTGATTCTTTTCACGCCGACAATAGACTGCATTATTGGGATCCATTATGTTTCCCCCGCATCATTTTAGATAATGAAAAGATTGAATATTTTCTTCATTCAAATGAAGATCAAGAAGACCAATCTTTTAAAGTTTCAAAATTCCCGCTTTCATCTTCAAATACATCAATCCCAAGAGCTGATAGAGCATTAGATGCGCAGATTGACCGACTGGTTGAAAATCATCATGATGATGAAACTCTATTTATTCTATTAACAAATTATTTACGTAATTTAACAACTAGAATTTTACCAGCGTTTTATCATTTTACAAAATTCTTACAAATTAGAGATTATAGAGCACATTTATTAAGTAATAACCATACTCACGAGACAACAGGTAATGATCAAAGGGACAGTGAATATTTGGATTCAAAAATTAGGAATTTTATTCAAGAAAACCATATTATTCAACCGTTCCCCTTAAATTTTCCATTTAATTCAAATCATACATTTTTGGATGATCCAAAAATTGTAACACATTATTCAAAAATTGCATTCGCAAATGTTCACCTGCTGAAGTTGGCAGTTCATTATAATTCAATAATTTTCAAACATGGTAATTCTATTCCCGGGTTTATGTTTTCATGGAGTGGTGGTGAGGACAACCTAAATGAGAAAAATGTTGATATTAGACTTGATACGCATTATTTAATCAGTATTTTGGATAGAATGATTGATGGTACATCAAATGAAAGTTGGCAATTGGATAAATATTTATTATTGCAAATATTTAAAACATTAAATTCAATTTTAAAAATTCATGGTACAGGTGCAAATGGTTTGAGTGACGTTTTAGTTGATTTGTTTATTGAAAAACGTGGTGATGAATCGTTTGCCAGATCTTGTGGAATCGATTTAACTGAAACTTCCGGTATAATTGCTGAAGATATTGTGCAACCGCCAATCTTACTGAAACCTGGAACTTCAATCAAATCTGAGAAGCCAATACTAGAAAAATTTCGTCGTTTAGCTGTATCACCAGGAAATGTCGTATTTCTTAAAAATGTTATTCACAATAATAATAACTCCAATGTGACTAATGAAGAAATTGATGCTGGGTTGTCGTCGTCCTCATATTCTATTAGAAGGATGTCTAAATCAAGAAACAGTTTGGTAGGCTCATCAACAAAAATTGTTGAAGACTCAGGTATAAAAAATAAAACTGGTTTATCAACTCAACATCATGAAGCTGATGAATTGTTATCACATGTTGGTACATTGGGCACCCAAAGATTCACTAAACTAATCCTGGTTGCGTCATTATATATGTCGATTAGAGGTCCTGAAGATATAGTTGAAACTAAAAAGGGTATTCGTCGTAAAGATTTGTTAATGAATGAGTTTAAAAGATTTTTGAGTGGCGTTTTAAATGATACATTTTTTAAGGAGTTTGTTTTGGTTGAAATGGATGATTTCATCAAATTGACAGTCAATGATTTTATTGATTATCATATGTAACTATTGCTTTTCTGGTTCTCCTCTCTTTATTGTTATTATTATTTACACTTTTGCATGTCATTTGTTTATATATTGTGCTAATTACTGTCAGAAGAACTAAATAAACGTATTACCAACCATTGGATAGAATCTCCATCCTGTGTAGAATAGTATCAATCAGTCTTTTCCGAAACTGCAATGAATATTTAAATGTCTAACTCTTGTAGGACCAAAAGAAATGTAGACGACGTTTCACATATCATTTTAAACTAACTACAATTTGTTCTAATATAATTATTTGTTAAGTAAATCTATATAAGATGCTACACCCAGATACTTGCTATATACCCAAAACAGCAAGCACAGTGGTGCATGAAGGGAATGACCTAATAGCCTATGAAATGCCAGTTTCCCCTCATTTCACCTTTTTCATGCAAGGAGGATCTGTTTGGAGTTGCTATTTCTAGTTTGAATTCTCGGTCAGCTTTTGGCTACCAAAGATGATCATTAAAGCTAGCATACCTTCTGTTTTTACTATTATTAAGTTGGAAAGTGATGTTAAATCTCCACTGTGTGCTTCTTTAGGTTTTCTTGTGGCAAAATGGGTGGATATTGTTGACAATCCATATTTTGGCAGATTCCAACTAAAAATGGCATCGAAATCCTCTGCCAGTTGTTATTGCCGCATTATTCTATCAATTATTCGAATGCTGCCCACATCTGCATTGCCAGTCGGTTATTGCATTAAAGTTTCATACGTGAGCACACGTCGTTCCTTATCTTATCAGAAATCTTTAACATTAACTAATGCATCATCAAATCTAATTTGTAAAATTGACATACTAAAGCTGATAGGTTTGTGTTTTTGGTGTTCCAAGGTATAAGTGTGTCTGTATTGTTAAAAGGATAGGCTTCGGTCCCAGAATAGATTAATTAAACAGTTCCTAGTAATCCACAGGTAAATCTGTAACTTTTTTATAATTTGCTCTCAAACTTTAATGTCAACTAAGCCATTATTATTTGGACGAACTAAGGAAAATATGGAAATCAGGTGATTGTGAAAAAGAGCAACATATTCGAACTTAGGTACTGTTCAATGATAAGTGATTGTACAATTGTACAAATCAAAAGATTGCTCTGGGACAATGAGGTTGTGACTTGAGGTTACTTCGTTTCAGAACGGTCGCACTGACATTTAGTAAACTTGATTAAATGTTACATGCGTTCAAAAATGTCTATGAAGATAGCTAATTCAATAGAATTACGTTGGATTACATTATTAAATTCAATGAATATATTGTTGTTTCAGTTAACCGTATGGCGCCATGCAATGCTTCCAAATATCTTCTCGATTGAAACGTTTCCAACAGAAAACATTTATTTTTGGGATTTCTGTTGTGGGGATACAATGCGTCTTGCAGAAGGGTCACCAGAGGTCATCAGAGGGCAAACGCCCAAAAGAGAAGAAATAGGCTATAATCGACTGTAATTGCTTGCCAAACGTGCGGAGTTCGGCGCCTGCTATTGTTGGGGCATGACGTATCGCTATTTTTGGCCCACACGAAATACTTCGATGGTCCCTTTTTTTTGCCGAACTGGCCACTTACAATTGCAATTAGTGTTCAGAGTCCACTCTTTTTTATTTTCAGGTTATTGTTGCCTGGAGACATACTTTTTACTGAACCTCTAATAAATGAATACAGTATATAGACAACCAAGAGCTCCGGACTCCTTCTTTGAGAAGTAAAACGCATTCAGCCGTTCAGTTTAGTACTCATCCCTTGCTTTCTTCATATATTTCGTCATCTACCCACTACAATAATATAAAATAGTATATTTTTTTGGAAGTAAAGAAAAGTAAACAAGCAAACTAAAAGTAGCAAATTGCATGGTGATGTAACCATGTCGAACTTTTTAAATGTTGTTGCTTTACGGAGCAAGTTATGTTGTTCGTCTACACCAACAGAGTAAGCTATGTGGTTCGCCCCACACCTACTGAACTTCATGTTATATGTGTCCGGTTCACATGGCGTATCGTGTTACAGCCGTAATGAATCAGCTTCATGGTTGTGCATGAAGTGGCTAGATATCAGATAGTTTCCGGTGATTGAATGGATAGCTCATTGTTAACACAATATATATATGCATGTATAGAAAAAAACACATCATCTCTTTCCCCGCAAAAAAAACCAGCAAGCGAAAAGGAGCCCTGTTGCATATGCAAGGTTTGAGGACAGCTTTTGTCTTATGCAGCACCAATGCATGCAAAATTTCTGTTTGGGAAGCACCCTGCAGAGGGTCCAGTCAAGTACCAAATCTCAGAATCATTTGCTGCTTTATTCTAGATTATCAACCCATTGTGCTATTGATTCATGCATGTGTGCTTAATGTTAGTACTTTTCATATTGGTTCAATTTTAAAGCATAAGCAGCATTGGGTTTCTTCTTTCGGACAGTATTAATTGTGTCAATTGGTTGCTTATGTTGGTTTATTTTTGGATACAACACTCTAATTCTGTGTTTTTGCTGAATTTTATTCAAGATCGCCCCATTTTACCCTATGGCTGATTGTGTTCTATTTTTAAAGCTGTGACATTTTGTTGATTCTTGTTGTGTTTAAAAACAACTGGATGTCCTCCCATACCCATTTTTCTTTGGGATAATCTCCCCATTCTCCTTTTTCTTTTTTTGCTTTTCTTTTAACACAACTGTTTAACCACAATATAAAATAATGAAACTTTTATATCCATTATTTTTACTAATATTTTCAACATTCGCAGATGCAGCTCCTGCAACCATCACCGACCCAGTAGTCAGAACCGTCAATGTTGCCACCGACTGTGCTACAACCACCGATACTACCATTCATACTACTATGGGTGCTGATGAAACATACACCGTCTACACCGAAGAAACCGTCCACGCTACTAGTGAAGGCTGTCCTCCACCTGCTGCAACCATCACCGACCCAGTAGTCAGAACCGTCAATGTTGCCACCGACTGTGCTACAACCACCGATACTACCATTCATACTACTATGGGTGCTGATGAAACATACACCGTCTACACCGAAGAAACCGTCCACGCTACTAGTGAAGGCTGTCCTCCACCTGCTGCAACCATCACCGACCCAGTAGTCAGAACCGTCAATGTTGCCACCGACTGTGCTACAACCACCGATACTACCATTCATACTACTATGGGTGCTGATGAAACATACACCGTCTACACCGAAGAAACCGTCCACGCTACTAGTGAAGGCTGTCCTCCACCTGCTGCAACCATCACCGACCCAGTAGTCAGAACCATCACCGTCACCACTGATTGTGCTACAACCACCGCAACCGCTACCTCGTCCACTGCAGGCAACGACGAAAAGACCACCATCTTCACTGTTGAAACCGTCCACGTCCCTGCTGAAACCTGTGATATCGCTGTTGACCCAGTAGTCAGAACCACCACCGTCACCACTGATTGTGCTACTACCACCGCAACCGCTACCTCGTCCACTGCAGGCAACGACGAAAAGACCACCATCTTCACTGTTGAAACCGTCCACGTCCCTGCTGAAACCTGTGATATCGCTGTTGACCCAGTAGTCAGAACCACCACCGTCACCACTGATTGTGCTACTACCACCGCAACCGCTACCTCGTCCACTGCAGGCAACGACGAAAAGACCACCATCTTCACTGTTGAAACCGTCCACGTCCGTGCTGCTAGCTGTGGTACTATATCCACTAAGACAGTTACTGCCACTACCACTTCTACTATTGTTTGTCAAAAATGTGAACACACAACTTTTACTTCCTACTATGTTACTGTGACTACTGGCACTACTGTTACTGTTGCTATCTGTATTGAACAAACTCCAGCTCCTGAAAGTAATGAACCTACTACAATTTCAGTCACCGCCACTACCACTTCTACTGTTGTTTGCCAAAAATGTGAACGCACAACTTTCACCTATTATTACGTTACTACTGAGAAAGGTACAGTTTACACTACTGCCGTCTGTGTTGAACAAACTCCAGCTCCTGAAAGTAATGAACCTACTACAATTTCAGTCACCGCCACTACCACTTCTACTGTTGTTTGCCAAAAATGTGAACGCACAACTTTCACCTATTATTACGTTACTACTGAGAAAGGTACAGTTTACACTACTGCCGTCTGTGTTGAACAAACTCCAGCTCCTGAAAGTAATGAACCTACTACAATTTCAGTCACCGCCACTACCACTTCTACTGTTGTTTGCCAAAAATGTGAACGCACAACTTTCACCTATTATTACGTTACTACTGAGAAAGGTACAGTTTACACTACTGCCGTCTGTGTTGAACAGACTCCAGCTCCTGAAAGTAACGTACCTATTACAATTTCAGTCACCGCCACTACCACTTCTACTGTTGTTTGCCAAAACTGTCAACATACAACCTTCACCTCTTATTACGTTACTACTGACAAGGGCACAATTGTCACTACTGCCGTCTGTGTTGAACAAACTCCAGCTCCTGAAGGTAATCAGCCTGCTACAGTTTCAACATCCACGAAAACTTCTGCACCAACTGTGGAATCCCCATCCGGTAATAATTCTATTTATGATGGTGGTGCAAATAAAGTTTCAACCGGCTTAAGTTTATTCGGTGTTTTACTTATGGGCTTCTTATTATGATTTCAATTTAAATTGAATTTCAACTTTCTATTTCTATTATTGTTACTATTTTCTTTTAGTGTTGTTATTCTCTTTTATTCTATTGGAGAATTATTGTTATTTTCTTCCGTGTTGAAAAATACAACAACAAATATCTATAGCATGTCTTCATGATCTATTTGTAATGACTATTTAATGATTTAAACTTTTATTGAAATTATTGCATTCTAAATTTATATAGATTTATTGGTGCGAGCAGAAAAATAATTAAGTAAACTATACAGAAATATATACTATACCCAATTATATTAGTTAATAGTGGAAAGATGACAACTGTATTACTACTTATATGTGTGAATGTTAATTGTTTATATACAATACTAATTAATTGTTACAATGCTTACAAATTTAGTTACCAACCATTTTATGGAATCTCCATGGGACATCCATCTTATCAAGAATAACTTCAATTAGTCTTGGATTGGATGTATCAGTACCATAAAGTTCTAACGCGTTATCTAGTTCTTGTGGAGTTGTAACTTTGGATGCTTTTGCAAATTTATTACCTAAAGTTTGAAAGATTTCGGTCCATTTCCAATCTGGTCTAATATCATTATAATCTCTCTTTGGTCCTTTGATAATTCTTTCAACGGTATAACCACTATTGTTAAGCAAAAACACTAAGGGTTTAGCGACATTTTCTCTATTAAAATTACTAAATTCTTGAACTGTCATCTGAGCTGAACCATCACCTTCAATTAGAATTAATCTTGAATCTTTATTTAATTCTTTTAAGGCAATACCAACACCAAATGAACATGGCAATGCCATTCCAATTGATAAGTAGTAATGTTGACCAATAACTTTAGAATTTTCAGGTAATTTGACATCAGGTAAACCAAACATCAGTGAGCAAGTTTCAGTGACAATAATATCGTTTGGTTTGAAAAAAGATTGAAACTTTTCAAGCATTAGAGTTTGAGATATTGGAGTATTTGAAGGAATCTGTTCAATTTCACTAGTTATATTAGGAATATGGAAACTTGGCAGTGTTGATAATGAGCCAATTTCATTTAAAATTTCAGGAACGATATCTTCAAATGAGACATCATTAAAAGTTTCAGAACCAATTTTAATGTATTCTGGGTTAAATAAAATAATTGCCTCAGGATTTATACCCTCATATAAAGTCCAATGACCAGAATTAATTTCGTTATAATAATCACCAAAATGTAATAAACAATCTGTATTTTTGACATATGCATGAACCATTTTATTTGATTCTTCACCATTATAATCACCAATATACCATATCTTAGTCTCATTTAATAGAGATTTACCCATATGAGTATTACATGATGGCATTTTTAGAATATCAACTAAAGCTTGAACACTTGCTGTAAGACCATATCTATCACATAAAACATCACATAAAGCAACTGGATTTGAGGATTGAACAATTTTATTAACAATTTTATTGGAAACTAATTTGATAATATCATTTGAAGTTGATGGAAATCTTTTTGTAAAAGCAGAGCTCGGAATATTAAATAAATTTGAAGCATCGATTGGAATATTAACTAAATCACATGGAACATATAAGTAACCTGGCTTTTTTGTACTTAAGATTGTCTTCAATAAACTATCGATATCATTTGCCGCATTTGATAAATCATCAGTTAAAGATACAACTTTACAAGAAACATTTGCTGCAATTTGTTCGAAAACATAATGATTAGTTGGATCCCTTGTTGAAATACCGTTAATAATGTGATGATAAGGAGCACCAGTTTTTTTGACAGAATAAGGGGTTGTACCTACTAAATGTAAAATCGGAACATGTTCAGCAAAGGAACCAGAGACACCATTAATAGCACTTAACTCACCAACACCTTGAGTTGTCAATAAAACACCAAATTTATCATGTCCAATTGTACGTGAATATCCATCAGTTGCATAAGCTGCATTTAATTCATTACAACAACCGACCCAATTTAAGTCTGGAACAGAATATAAATATTCAAGAAAAGATAAATTATAATCACCTGGAACACCAAAGATATTATGGATACCTAAAGATGCGATTCTTTTAAAGATATATTCTGATAGAGGAAGACTATGTGGAATATTAGGTGTACATGAATCTAAACTAACTGGAGCCATTGTATGTTGTGTTTTTAAATTTAATTATTTGTTTATTTATTTATTTATTTATTTATTTATTTATTTAATTTTTTATCTATTTATTTGTCTGTTTGTACAAACGCTATGCACTGGTTTACAGGATGGATGGGTGTCCTTTTATAAACAGTCAACTCCAAAATGTTGTTCTTAGCATCCTTTTCCCTCCAATTCAAATTGCTCCCACTGCGAGCTCGATTCTCGGTTAGTGCCTTCGGCATTCTCGGCTAGACGCGGCCGCCGAAAACCGTTGAACCCCCTAATTCCAAAAATCTGGTCCGCATTCGGATATCAAGAAGCTTGATTGTTAGGCATTGTTTCAACTTGCAACAACTTCCTTATCTTCTTTGCTTTCTTCGTAAGTAGGAGGTGGAACAAAGGATGCATCATTGACGTCAGTGCTTGGATTGTTAGGCATTCCAAATAGAAAATCTGGCGTTGAAGTTGTCTTGAATTCAAACTTCATTCGTTGTGATCCCCCATCCGATATTTTCCAAGTAAAGTTTAACTTGACTGTATTTCCAAACCAATCAGGTACAAATCCTGTTGTCATAATCGAATTTGACCCCATTATTTCCATTAATGATTGGTTGATATCAATATCTGCACTTTTACTTAACAAATCAATTGGAACTTCATGTTTAAATAGATTTGCCATTTTGTCAAATGAAAAATCTTTGATGTCAAAAATTAAATCTTTAAATGTAATTTTCAAAATTGATTCTTTAGTATAATCACTTATTATATATTGGTTACATTGAAGATGAATTTTATTTATCGTTTCAACATTTAATGATTCAATCTTAATTAATCCAAGATTGGTACTTTGTCCATTAAATACAAAATCCTTACTCTGATTATCTTTAATTCCAACTGATATTAAATCTGATAATATGGTTAATGCAATTTGACTACTAAATGTCTCATTTAAATCAAACGCTGATCTTATTGAAAAACCTAATGTAATTGGAATTGATTTAGTAATTGTATTATAAATCTCTGGTTTATAATTGTCATTCCAAAGCTGTCTTATAAATTTAGTCTTTGAATGTGGTCTATTTAAGGACGACGGAATTAATGCATTGGCATTATCATCAAAATAAAATTTCTTCACTTTGTCCTTAAATAATTCGGATTTTTTGTAATTTAAATTAGTAACCGTTTTTGGCAATAATGGATCCATCCCTGATTGATAATAAATTGGAAGTTTAAATGAACTATGTTTTTTGGTTTTGAATGTTATAAATTTACCAGACCTGTAAATTTCTGTATAAAGTTCATAATTAATTGTAATTGCTCCATCAATATTACCAAATGTTTTACATGAACTTGGTAAAAACAAAATATTAGGAAATTCAAAATTGAATGTGAATTCTAATTTTTCACCTTCATCAAAAGAGTAGGAGTTTTTATTGTCATTATTTACATTTCCAGTGCAATTTTTATCATCACAATTATCACAAGATAACGGTAAATCATCAAATGTGTTAAAAAATTCAATCGTCTGTGTCACCAAAGTCCGCCTAATTGCACTTGTTTGAAATCCACCATATTCGATTTCAGAAGCATAATACATTACATCTGCAGTTCCAACTAATCCACATTTAATATTCGAAACTTTTTTCAATTGTTCCAAAAATTTGATTGTAACTTGTCCATTAACATTTGGATGTGCTGGTGAATATTTATTATTTAACGGTGGATTGGAGAGTGCAATATTAAAATCAACATCCTTCGAAAACCATTTGCTCATCTGAAATTGGGGTGTTCTCGATATATTACTGTCTATTGAATAATAAGTAGACGATCAAGAGCAATAAAACTGATACTCAATCACTTTTATCAGTAATATCAGCCACAAGGCTAGGGACAGGAAAGGACCGCATAATTTTGCCTGATTAATTATCGCGTGCATTTTGTTTTCCAATTAGCCGAAATGCAAAAGAAGCAATTTTTTAAGACCTGGAAAAAGAACAAATTTATTGTATATATTCGGTTAGAAATCCCCCCCCCCCCCCCCC
>JAJMSE010000077.1:0-46265 GCA_030558305.1 Pichia phayaonensis
GTTACTGTCCTATTTCCAGATCCCTCTGTATCTCTGCTTCCCATCTAAATAACCTCGCTGATCGAAATCACCTATTTTATTTTTCTATTTTTTTCCTGATATGAGGATGAAAATCGTGTCACTAACCATATACCCGCCTATTTTCACATCAATCAACCAGTCATCCCCCCACATGTCCATTGAATCCTTCATCAACTTGAAGTTCCCGTCCATCGACTCATTGTCCACCGTGGATGATGTCATTTCCAAACTATCAATTTCTCCAAAACCATCCCCACCTGTCACATCTACATCAGACGCACAGGATTTAATCAATACGTTGAAATCGTTTAACCAAAACCCAAAAGATTCAAATATCAGTCAATTGGACGATCTCATCAATCAGTATGGCTCAATTCCCGCCCTTACGTATACACGTGAATTAACCTTACAAAAGCTAAAGTTATTAAATGAAAAACATGTATACGTTAAATACACGGCCGTTCTAGATTTATTGAATGATTTTGAAATTTTCCAACTCAATGATATAAATGACGGTATCCTCACTTATGATGAAAAGGTTCAAATTGTTCAAACCGTTTTCAAAATTAGAGATGAAATTGAAAAATTCCAAATGCTTATCATTGATAACGAGGATTCAAGACAACTTCTAAACAATTTGAACCTGAAATTATTTGAAATTGTGAATTCCAATCTTGTTGAAATTTTTAAATCTTCATTAATCCATCATGTAGATAAGTGGGAAGACCATACAAAATCTTTGGAATCTTCCAAACTTGAATTCAAACTATTACTAGATTTACAAATTGCATCCGATTTAAACATAAAAACCTTCTGGGCTCTTGATTCCTTAATTTCTAAATTCCATAATAAATTTATCTACCATTTTCAAGGAACTCAAGAAACGAACAACATTAACAAACCTGAATTCTCCTTTTCTTATATAATTGGATACTTGAGGAATAATTTACATACTGCCCAATCCCATTATTCTTCAATTTTTGCAACTTCAATAATGAACAAAGAAATCAATGGAAGTTTTAACACGTGGTTCATTACTTCAACTTTACAAATTTTGAAAAATAAATTCAATATCGAATTACCAATATTCTTAAAAAATGAAAATAATCAACTATTAAGTCATTTCATCAACGAATTGAAAAAATTCGATGCCCAAATAAAGAATGAATTTGCATATATACCAAACAAAGATATCGAATGGTTTGGATTAACTAATGAGTTGATTCTAAATAATGAAAACATTTGGAATATTTGGTTACAAAATGAAAAGGATTTTGTTAATTTCAGATTTAACGAAATCATAGATATGGAAAACGCATTCTTAATCGAAGATGATTACGTTGAAAATGGATTAACTAAACCTACAAAAAGTTCAGCTAATTTGAAAAATTTATTAAACGGTATAACCGTGAATTATACCTCATTACCATTAAAATTTCAATTGAAATTTTTAAGTGATGTTCAATTAAAATTGATTAATTATTATTTTGATACCTTAAAAAATGGTTTGTTTGCTCTTAAATCCATTAAAAACGTCGTTGTTGATAATGTTAGCACATTAGAGAGAATTTGCAGAATCTGGTGTTCAAGTAAATATTTAGTGGAAATTATGGATAAATGGAGCAATGAAATAATTTTTATTAAATTATGGGAATCATTAAATAACAATGCTCAAAATTATCAAACTACTTTTTTCGAATCCGTTATTAATAATTATAATAAGGATATATTATCAAAAATCCCAAACTTAATAATAAATTATTTCGAAAGACAATTGAATAGAACAATGAAGGAATATTTCCAAGATAATTTAGATTGGATCCATCCTAATACCACCACTACCAATAAATTCGAATTTTTAATACAAACCATAGACTCTGATTTAAAATTTTTGAAAAATACAGTATCTAATAAAACATTCATTGAATGGAAATTATTAATTTCAAACACAATAGCTCTCTATTTTGAAAAGAATATAGCTTTAGTCAATAATTTTTCTACTGAGGGTGCAATTAAACTAGAGCATGAAGTAAATTACATATTTGATATGTTGAATTTAGTTAAATCATATAATGATTATGGTAAGTTAATTTCTATAATTCATGTTCTAAGAGATGGCAAAGTTGATCAATCTATAGAATACCCTGAAGTTGATGATGTTACGTTGTCTATGCTTTTACTAAGACGGAAATAAAACTGTATAGCTATAAAGAAATGTAGTATATACAGTCGTAATAATTGCTTAACCACATTTGGTTAGTTTTTAATCATACCTGTAAATTTGAGCCGCCGACCGTAACTTCCCGCCCGCCCACTAATTTTTATGGGCGCCTGTTGGTTCTCATGGGCCGTACGCTTGCTTTGGTGGGCGCCAGCTTGTTACTGGGGGAGTGGATACATAGTAGGTACATAGTACGGTTCTTTAAAAGTAACTGGTAATTTGAAGAATTGCAGACCATTTTCATTTAGCAAATAAAACATGCAAAATTGGTCATGTGTCTAATGAAAATAACCATCAAAATATTCAGAAACTAGGAATGTTGTGCTATTTTTTTATTACTAAGGCCATGCCATTCAATAGTCGTGAGTTTTGTAGATAAACCAACGATAAGTAAATCATAGTTTTACCATTAAAACAATTTCTGAGTTGATAATGATTTTTTGCAAGCCACGTTTAAACCAAAAAAATGTTCAATTACTTTACATAAATTGAATGCAATGAAAGTTAGACTATAATCTTCTCATAATATATTGTATTCCATTATTTGTTACATACGGCAACTATAAAGATAGTCATAACAGTTACATGCCTGGATCTACGCGTCATACAGCTGTGATACTAATAAGTAGCAATGTGATTATGATAATTACATATCAAATTATAATTCTATTTTCAATTAAAATAATTGGTATGATATTCCCATAAACCCGAATTAATCTTTCTTGGGTTTTAGGGGATTGAAAACTATGTTATTTCATCCTAATAATTTTTGTGATCATGCTAATCATAGATGTGTTTTTAGAAACTATATCGGTTAATATAGAAATTATATTTGTGTTTTCATTAAATACACTTGTAATTATTGGTATTATGTTTCAAATTATGATAGTCATGTTTGTTGTCTTACTTGCTGTATTTTTAACTTTTATAATTATTTTTGTGCTATTTTAGTTATTATGCAGGGTACGTTAATTGCATCCGTGACTACATTTAACAAGTTACAGGTTGCATTCCTATGTTTGTGTTTGTGATAATCGAGATTATAAAGATGTAATTTTTTCTATGTTTATGACGGTGACGTTTGTGGTGGCTATAATAAAGTTTTTACTTATTCTTATTTCACTTGTAATTATTGTAATTGTTTAGATAATTAGGAGGTTGTAACTTATTTTCAGGTTTGGTTAAATTTTGCAATCGCTTTAAAATATTGCTTAATTACGTCTGAGATAGTGATAGTTGCATTGCAAACCGTGCTAACTGACGACAATAATGCTTTTAACTACCATAGCAATCATTATCAATATTACGTTATTATTATTGTTATTTATGTAGGTATTTTATAATTTGCCTATGCTAATACTTAAATTAAGTACGAGGAAATAATAATTGCACTCCAGACTAATCTAGTTATTCCTGTGATTCTCGTTGTTAGATTTGTGATTATACCTCTTATGTTAATGTTTTTAATAATTACATTAACTGTGACTTGAAAATTACGATATATTGTAAATTGGCTAATTACATTGTTAACTTTGTTTGGAGTGGACATCATCGTGGGAAAAAACTTTTGAAATTGGGATTTACACCTCGAGATGAATTTAACTTGCATATAAGCTACAGCAGGCTGCATATGCAAGATATATGCATATCCACAAAAGCTTATTAACACAACTTTGGTTGATAATTAAATCATAAACTTGCTGAGCCTTTCTTGCTACAGTTATAGCTGGTAGTTTGTAAATTTAGATTTTGTAAAATACTCATATTTATATACAAATTTCAATATCTATACATGAATATAAATATATATTATAAATATGATCTATATACATAAGACTACGGTAAAACTTGTACCGTATAAAATTTATACAGCTTTTGTTTAACATGTTGTTCGTCCTTAATAAGTTTTAATACATACTTCAATTCAACACCAACAACTGAAGAAAATGCTAAGTTAGTTGTTAGTATTAAGTCTTCCAGCAGTTCTTCGTCAAACAATTTGTTGCTTTTTATTTTTTTCATTCTTATAGTTATCTCCTTCATCACCATCATCTTCATCTTCTTCCTCAGCAATTTCTATTCGACCTATACCGATATCGGATACAAAGAATTGAAATTTCGTCTTTAATCAATTCCTGTTAAAAGGTGTTTTCACAAGATTGAATTTCTGCTGCACCCTATTTATAACAAAAGTCATAACTAGCTCATCGTTAATCTTGTATTGACTGCCTTACTCACAAATAATCATTTTCATTGGTTTATCTTCTACATACTTTTTAAAAGTTTGTCTGAATGTTTTATTTAACTCACATTAAAGCCAAAATGTAATTAAAATAAAATGTTAGAAATTCTAGAATTTGCAATGTGATTATGGATTTTATAATTCAAAATAAAAAAAAACACGCTTACCATTTTGAGTATAGTCAATAACCAACCGATCATTTGAAGCTATATGGTACCTGTTACCACGTTTATCTATATGTCGATCGACTGCGGTGTGGAGTCCCCTCACACGGAATGTCACTCGTTTTGATTATATTTTGTTTGTTTAGATTGCATTTTTACAGTAGATCTTTTAGGCTTTCCTAAAAGACAACAAAGCTTATTTACCTTTATTTAACATTATATCTATTAAATATAAATTATTTTATACTATTAAAGCAACGTCGAATGTCTTTATAATAGTATACATTTTAAGATCAGAAATTGCGAAGTCATTTGGATCCCAAGAAATTATAGTTATTATTGTTACAACAAATTAGTCTGTAGAATCATTTTACTTGTTTTGTTTATGATTTCTGAGAATCAATTAAATCAACTTTTAGCAACTCATTGAGACCTTGCAGAGGAAAAGCAGACTTTTTTTAAATTGTATCAATTTTGGTTTGTTTACTTTTCATAAAAGTGATTGGAGTAAAATCCATAAAAAGAAAAATGTAAACAACTGCCCAGCCAATCGCCATATAATAGGCACGTTAATTCATCTTCACACATTTTGGAAATCGCATTCTCTATGGTAACACATTCTAACAATATAAATATTTATTTGTTCCATTCAACTACCTATCTCTGAACGGACCACCAGACGACGAATTTTGCAGAGAAAGCACGTAAGCACGAAGAAGGGAATGCCTTAGTTTCTATTTTTTCTAACATACCCCGAAAGATCCAAAAAAGACACCCGATTCGGAAATTCGTAAGTCCACAAAATCAGTACAACTCTGGTTTTATCTGATTTCTTCCTGCATTCCAAAAAAAGTAGGTTCATGTAACCAGTAGATACCGACTGTTTCTTATTATTTGTTTGGATTTGCTAACGAATAAGCGCTTCCTCTCTGCTTCTGGATAATATAAAAAGTCAACATCTTTCCTGTTCTTTTTTATTATTATTGAAATAGAAAGCTTCGCATGTGTAGATAATTTGCTGCATTTCCCAACGCTTACATTATGAAGTTCCTTAATGCAAGCAACTTTGTTTTAATCATCACCATCTTGAACTCCGTAGTGGCCGACATTTCTGCCAGTGATTTATATGATTGGGCAACGACAAGTCTTACATTGACCCAACCCCAGTCAATAATGGTTTTAACGGCGGGAATCGCATATGAAACAACTACAATGCTCAATGTTTGGGACAGATGTTACACAAGTTCAGGTTATTTTGTGAATGCTCGTGACTGCCATGATGCTATTAGACGTGCAACAGTAAGATGGATGTTGGGCTTAGCTGCTCTGGGAAAAATAACTGGCTGGTGGAAGAGAGATTTTAATTCGGATTCTCCGGCTTTCCAGGATATTTCTTTGGGTGGTCTTGAGGGTGTTTACATTGACATAAAAACATTGGCTCAAAGTGACCTCGTTAAGCGGGATGATGGTGTGATTGAGTTTACTCATGGAGAGAATGCATTTAGGTACGAAGCATTTATGTATGATGATTTGTTGGTTTCCAATGCTGATATGGTGTTATTTGGAAACGGTAATGATACTAATGTGCCTCTGATGATGTTAGAAGCAAACAATAACGGTACTTGGTTGATTAATATTTTACAGCCTGACCTGTTAGAGAAGAGATACGGCGATGATTCAGATTTATATATCAGGGGTCAAGGTGGCTTGGTTATTGAATGTCAGTATGGTGCAGGTAGCAATTATGACAGTGGAAGTGTTGACGCTTGGCTAACAAGTATGGTGATTAAGCAGGGATATGATCATCTTTTGCATGCTACCTACAATGTATATCACGGGTATGTTGGTGACAATAGTAGGCTTAAGTGTGCTACCAAGCTCTATTCGACTGACCAAAACTACGATTCATGGCGTGATTGGGGTGATGTCTGGAACGCCTTTTAGACTATATCTGTGATATTATTTATTGTTATCATGGGAGTAGGTGTCGGTGTCCCTACGTATAATACAATTTTGTTTTACTTATTTTTATATCCTATTTCACATTACATAGTACCTTCTGCCTATTGGCTTTTCTTGAGGTGGTAGCGCATAGTGAATATCCTGCATATAATCTAATGATTAAATGTATAACCTTTCCCGAATGGGACAGTCTGTTTACTTATTTCCGTAAGTTAACCATCTAAGATCGTCATACCAGTGTACTCTTCGATTCCTTGCATGTTTCATATTTAGTTACTTCCCAATATCAGCAACTTAAGAAATTTTTCACATTTGCACATCTCGGTAATGTTCTAACATTTCTCGCTCATCGTGGCTTACTTATCATTATTTCCACCTTTTCTTCAAGTATAAGATCTTTTGTTTTTAAGCACTAAGGTAATGTTGAATCGTAAAAATATTGCAATATCAGCTTTAATATTGGGTATTGGAGGGGTCACAGTTTACAAACAATATATCAATGATGTTGCTTTAACTTCTAAACCTAAAATAAAGCCTGAAATTAGAGATTTAATCAAAAAGAAAACATCACTTGAACCATGTAGTATATCATACAGCATTCCAACACAAAATTTACATACCACACCACAATCTTTGGTCAAGAATATGTATTCATCTTGGGTTATGATTCCAGAAAAATTTTTATTGTGGATGACAATACCAGAATATGAACCTCTTACCACCGTTGATGAAGGAAAGTTCATTTATGGGATGTTTAAAGTTGAAGCTTCAAATCCTCAAGCTGTTATATTACATTGGGAATTAATGGGGATGGCTGGTTTCCATGTGTTTTCAATTACTAAAGAAAAAACTGCCAACTTTGAAACGATATTTTGGATGGAGAACCAACCATCTTATCTTTTATCAAAATTCCATGATATATATTCTAAGCTATTAATTAAGGCAGCTGTTTGATACATTAATTAATAAACTATGTCAAAAAACATGAAATGTTTTTCCGACATATAATTTACATATCAGAAGAAATTGCTCTTTGTATGTGATGACAAATCAATTGAACGGAACATAATCTTGTAAATATAATTACCAACTTAGCTTTAGCTTATTATATAATTATGTCATATTTATTAAAATTAGATTTGTATGAGTGGAAATATCGTTGTAATCAGCTTCTTTACCTCTTTCTTTTTGCTTACAGATTTACTGCGATATACATAATTATTACTATTTTGGGTGTTTTTTTGTTTTTAAGTATAAGTACCTAATGTTGAAAGTAAATTTTTGTCAGTATATCTCTCTTTTGTTGTTTCCATTCGAGCTTCAAATTAATAAAATCAAAGTCCTCATTGTAAACTTAGAAATGTAAGTGAAGCAAAGAGACAGATTTCACAGAACTAAAATAGTTGAGCCCCCAACGGAAAACTGAAAAATAAACGTTTTACCAAAAACGAAAAATTTGTTCTTCTTGTAGAGATGCAACATTTTATTGAAATTGTAACATGAGTACCAACCATTCCTCTATTTTTACTGTAGCTAATGTATTCCCGATCGAACTGTTTTGTTAATAACTAATAACCAAGGCTTGGAGGATAAAACTGGTTTTTTTGCACCGTCGATCGGCGTTGTCTTTTTTATCGAAAAAAAACCAATGAATTTCTTTTCATAAAAACAAACCAGCATTAAGCATAGTATCTGAGCTCTTTGCTACTACTTTTGTTAAAGTGCATCATGAATAAACAGTGCAGTTGTGTCGTTTGCTGTATTACTAAATACGAAAAACTAACCACCTTTCCTCTTTCAGTTTTGCTCTGTGTATGAAAATTTCACACTTCAACAGTAAATGACAAATGATAAATGTCAAATTTCAAATTTCACTTTCTCGAATGGACGTTGTGAATTTTTGTTAAAATCTGTTTGTTTATGTATATCGTGTAATTGTTTACAATTGTATTGGATTTTCTTTGTTTTTCGAAAGAATCTTTGGATATATGCATTGATTGGTTAAAAAAACGGAAATATGACACAAACAAATGAAAACGAAGGAGGTAACGTCTTGTTAAATTCCAATGTGAATCATCCTATTTCATTAAATGCTGATCGTATTTTAAACCAGGTGAATGATAATAAAGATAATATCCAAGTAAAAGTAAATGTTAGTATACCTAAAACAATCAATAATGAAGTTAATAAAACCCAATTAAACACAAATGAGAGGAAATATAATCAAAATCAATTGACTAATGGTGATGAGACGTCCAAACAAAATGATGTTGATTTTATTAATGATAATAATTCATTTCCGAATAAACCAAAGAAACCTAGAAAACCAAGACGTAAAACAAATCAACTAGATAAATTATTGGAAGATTCAATATGGTATATGGAATTAGCAGGCTCATCAAACAATGCACGTGAATCCAGTTTGAAAATTGAAAAAATCAAAGAACAAAAAATTGAAGAACTTATCAAAGAATCTAACAACGCAGAAGATGAACAGGAAAATGAAGCTGAATCAACACCTGAAAAAATTGCTGCTAAAAAATTAGCATCTGAACGTCGAAGAGAAGCAACAAAATTAGCTCATATGAGAAAGAAAATGAAAATAGAACAACGAAAAATAAAGATAAAAGAAGCACATACTGAACGTAAAAGACTCATAGCTGAAGGTAATTACATACCAAAATACGAATTAAAGAAACAAGCAAAGAATCAAACACCTTTAAATCTGGATATTACTTATGAGGATATTAGTTCATCGAAGACTTTTTATAATGGTGGACAAGTTGCCCAATTATTAAAATCTTCAGTTTTTTTCACAAATCAAGGTGGCAAACCATTTGATGGAACAAGAAGAGAAGTCAAACCTGTTAATAGATTAGAGCATGATGAAGATTATATTAAAAGTACAATAAGAAGAATTGGCAATTCTAAAAAGTTAAATTCCAAAACAAATAATGTTGTTGATAAAAAAGGAAAAAAGAGAAAAAATAGTGGGAGAAGTCAATCGATTCCCTCTGATTATTATGAATATGAAGAGAATGATAATGTTACTAATCAAAATTATGAAGAAGATAATTATAATGACTATTATAAAGATGAAGAAACTGAAAAGAAACCATCACCTGAACTTACTCCCGAACCTAAACTTGAACAAATTTGGTTTACAAATATGAGCAATGACGAAGTAGTCAATATTCCACCAGAATGGAAGTTTTTCCAAAATTTTATTTATCAAAATCAAAACGATTCAACATTGCCAAATAAAATTATTAATGCAGCAGATATGATTAGACATAAAATTAAATTATATAAAACAGATCATGAAGTTTACAAATTTCAAAAAGCTAATTTACACTATCCATTTTCAGAATATAGAGAAGAATACTTATTAGCAATACCGAAAGATGAAATGTATTACAATCCATTTGATGAAATTGGTAAAATGATGGAATTAATGACAATTTTATTTTTCCCCGACGATCAAAAAAATAAAGTTATGAACTTAGATGAACCGGAAAATTGTATTGTTGGTAGATATACTGCTGCATTTGGAAATAACGATATTGATTTAATATTAAAGTGTATTGAGGAATTTAATGAATTAATTGATTCACTGAGAAATAATGGTAAAATATTGGAATATACCAGGAAAAGGGAAACACTTCCAAAATTTGCAGTTTATGAATTATTGAATCAATGTTATTTAAGAAGTGTTTTACCAGATTCTAAGAAATTAAGTTGTTATAAAGCTTTTTCAAATGAGGTTTATGGTGAATTAATGCCCACATTTTTAACAACTGTTTACAACAAATGTGGACTAAATCACAAAAATGTATTTATAGATTTGGGTTCAGGTGTTGGGAATTGTGTTATCCAAGCTGCGCTCGAGTTTGGTTGTGAAAGTTATGGTGTCGAAATTGTTGAAAATGCATCAATTTTAGGAGATATGCAAGTTGAAGAGTTCGCAACTAGATGTAGAATATTTGGATTGAATCCTGGTTTTGCCAAATTATTTTCAAAGCAATCGTTTATTGATAATCCCCCAGTTAAAGAAATTGTTGACAAATGTAATGTTATATTGGTTAATAATTATCTGTTTGATAGTGTTTTAAACAAAAAGGTTATTGAATTATTCCAAGATTTACAAATAGGCACAAAGATAATTAGTTTAAAACCAATTGTTCCTGCTAGTCATAAGATTAATTGGAATAATTGCACCTCAATATTAAACAGATTAAAAACCTCTAAATTTATATACGGAGAAAATTCAGTTTCTTGGACATCAAAGGGTGGATTTTATTATATTACAGAAGTTATGACTGATATTTTAGACGATAACCTGGTTGTTTTTAAAAGTCGTAATTCCAGAAGACGTGACGAAGGTTTAGATGAACGCAGTCGAAGTGATACTCCATTGAATGCATTCACTAATAATGTGTAAGTATTATGTATAATTAATCTAAAAAAGTTTTTGAAGATATTGGATTCCTCCTCTTTTCACAGAGATGCTTTCGTTACTTTAAGCTCTTCATCGGAGTGAACCACACGTGAATGGGTGAATAACGGCAGTATTTAAGTACAGCTGATCTTACCAAAGAGCCATTGTTAATCAGTGAATGAAAAAACTCCACGGCATCGAGAAATAGTCCGATAAAAAGAAAGAAAGCTTTTTTTTTTCCGAATTAAACTGTCGCTTTTCACATTGATGTTTCAATATTTTTTTGTTTGAGGAAAATATTTTTATTCCAACTTTAACACAGACATCTTGTTTTTAATCGTCAATCGTTAACCAAAAAATGCACACCAATACCGAACTTCAGTCATTAGCTGACGAACTTAGATCTGCTCTTCATCAATACCCAAATTTCCCAAGTGAAGGTATCTTATTCGAAGACTTCTTACCACTTTTCAGGTGTCCAAAGTTATTTAACAAGCTTATAGTAGCATTTAAATTATACATTGAAGAAAATTTCAATCAAACTGTTGATTACGTTGTTGGTTTAGAATCTAGAGGTTTCCTATTTGGTCCAACTTTAGCATTAGCATTAGATGCAGGTTTTGTCCCAATTAGAAAAGCAGGTAAATTACCAGGTGATCTTTACAAAGTTGGTTACACAAAGGAATATGGTGAAGATTTCTTTGAAATTCAAAAGGAATCAATTCCTGAAGGTTCCAACGTTTTGATTGTTGATGATATTTTAGCAACTGGTGGTTCTGCACATGCTGCAGGTGAATTAGTTCAAAAATGTAATGGTAACATTTTAGGTTTTTGTTTTGTTATGGAATTAGATTTCTTAAATGGTAGAGATAAATTACAAGCTCCAACCTTTACTTTATTACAGGGCCAACCAGAATCATTAAAGGAAAGTAACGCTTAATTATATAGATATTTATATATAGATTTTCATTTATTTATTTTTCTTAAAAATTATATTCTTACCCCTATCAACCATTTTTTTCTTCTTTAATTGTGGAATATTCATGTCCGAAAGTAAATCTCTACTATAAGGATCAAATGATGGTTTCTTTTGTTCCTTCTTTGGACGTCCACGTCTTTTATCATGATCTTCATCTTTCTGCATAATATTTTTACCGAAATCGACCTTAAGTAAATCATCACCGTTTGCAATTTCATCAATCTTTCTCTTTTTATAGGAAGTGTTGTTTTTCTTACGAAGTTGAATGATTTCATCTGCTGGCTTAACTGCTGGTTCAGCTGGCCTTTCAGTTTCCACATCTTGTTCTTCTCCTTCTTCTTCATCACCAATGTCTTCTTGATCAATTTCAAACTCAATATTTTTGTTCATATCTTCCTTGAAGAATTCAACAACTTCGTTTATTCTTTCATTGACTGATTTGTTTTTTATAATTTCTTCATCTCCATTATTATTATAATCAATTGCAAAAATGCCATCCTCATTTGCATTTTCAATTGTTAGAATACCAGATGATGCATTAACTTTGTTGTTACTTTTATTGAAGAAATTGACGAATTTGTTAAAATTAGCATTGAGTTTACTAACATCCGTAACAGATTTATAAAGATCGATATCATTGTTATGGTTATTGTTTGTTATTATAGCTGCTGAATTGGTAGAAGGTGTATCATTTGCTAATAATAATTTATCCAAATCAATATTCTTTAATTCAATAATTGCATCTTTAATAACTTCAGTTAAGTTTTTCACAATTTTCCTAACATAATATGAACCGCCAAACTTCGAAGTTTTATTAATAACTGACATAACTGAATTGATATTAACATTTTCTTCGTCACATCCAATATCAAATGCATTAACTAATGAAACTAACATGAAGTCACTCATAATAAATCTTGGACTTTCATCTTCCTTTCTTGCTTCGTTATCTCTCCATTTGAATAAAATTTCTAATAGATGTCGTCTTTCAAATGGAATATTATTACTTAAAATTAGATTTGTCCATGGTAAATCTTTATCAAAATTTACTGAAAATTTATTGTTTGCTTCATTTAATGAAACGGATTGATTGGTTGTCACGACCTCATTATTACTACTGAATGATAAATTTTTTGGTCTGTATGTTGAGTATTCAAATCTTCTACATGCAACTTTTCTTGAAGCATACAATGTTTTCTGTAATGCATTTGGAATTTTTAATAAATCATCATGCATTTTATAGAATACTTCAATAAGGAAATGTGTATCTGCCTTGGCATAATCCATCATTTCAGCGGACAAAGGTCTAATTCTCCAATCTGCTAATTGCCATTTTTTAGATGTACGGAACTTAACATATTCTTCTAATAGGTAAGCTAATGAATATTTACCCAATGACAGTTGTTTAGCAGCATGAAAAGTATCAAATAATGAAACGAGATATAAACCCAAGTCACGTTGTAACCAAATTACATCCATAAATGCACCATGCAAAACTTTAATAATATTTGGATTCGTGAAAACTTCATTTAAACTAATTAAATAGGGACGCAGTTTTGGTGATAATGGATCTATAAGATAATCTTGTTTTGTATCTGTTGTAATTTGCATTAATGATGTTAAACCATGATATGTTCTGTAATCATGATGTTCTAAATCGATTGCAATCACTTTACATTTATTTAATTCTATTAATAATGCATCTAATTGTTCAGGTGAATCAATCCATTTTGCTTCTGGCGATCCATCCCATGGAATTGATTGAAATTTATCACTTTCCGAAACATTCGATAAGATCCATTCAGGATATTCAGAATTCATAATTTCATAAAAATAAGGATTTTCATAATGTTCAGGAGCCTCATCAGTTGATTCAACTAAAGTTAATGATTCCTCTAACGATTGTATTGAATTTGGTTTCACTTTGAGTAATGGTTTGAAAGGAGTTGATTCAAAATTATCAACTTTTGTTAAAAATTTATCTTGTGGTTTCTCCATATTTGGGTTAGATTTTGGCATACCACCAACATTGCTATCATTTTTATCCAGATATGTGTAACCATCATCATGATCATCATTGTTATTACCTTGTTTATAATTGAATTTACCGCTTTTTTTAGCTTTATAGTGATTATCGATATTTATTTCAACCTTTTCTAATAATGTGTCTAAAATATTTGATAAAATTTGATTATTTTCGACAATCGAATCATGTTTAAATAAAACTTCATCGTCTAATGAACCATTTGAAACAGTTAATGAAGATCTAAGGATATCATTCATTGAATCAATCAAGTTTGAATTAATCAGTTCAGTTGATTCTTTGATTGATGAATCAATACTTTTATAAAATGAGATATCTTTAGAGTTCACAGCTGATGAAAATCTAATTAAGTTTTTCAAAATAGGAGCATATTCTTCTAAAATAGAATCGAACTTGTCTTCTTTTTTTTCCGTCGTCATTGGTAGTGATTTCTGGAGGTATTTTGATAAATAAAATGGTTTTCTTAGAAGTTATCAGAAATAAATAAAAATATTTCATATTTTCATAAATTATGAAAAAAAAAAATAAAATTAAAAATCAATACGTCCGTGCACCACCAACTTTCATTTTCCATTCTCAGTTTGATCTTTAATTTGCCTTCCGATTAAAGAAGAACTTATACAATGTTCAGTGGCAAATCTATCCAAACCAAGAGGAAATAATTACAATGGCAATGGAAGTGGATGCAGAAAACGTGTTGATCACCTTAAGAGAGGAGATTGAAACCGTCGATCCAGAATTAGCGGCACAATTTTATACTTTAGAAGATTATTATGAACGTAAATTATGGTATCAACTATCAGAAGCTTTAAAGAATGACATTTTTAAGAATGAAAACTCTAAAACAATCAGACTAAAGTTGTTTGATAATTTTATTTCATTATTTAGCGATAAAATTAATCAGTTACAATTGGTTGAATTTTTAGTTGTTTCCTTATCCGAAACATCACCACAAGATTCATTTGAATATTTAACAAATTTGAAACAAAAGGTTACTAAATTAAATGACAAGAGGAAATCAACCAAGTTTTCAGATAAGGATACCAATGATTATGAAATAATACAATCACTCATTTATTTAGAAAATGAACTTGCAAATGTCAAATTACAATTAGGTTTTATCGATGAAGCAAATAATATTATCGAGCAATCACAATCTAAGATGGATAACTTATCAATTTCAGTTGATGATAGAGTTAGTTCAAGTTATTATTTAATCAAAGCCAAATTAATGAAGGTTAAAGGCGATTTTAATTCATTCTATTATAATAGTTTATTATTTCTTGCTTGTGTTCCAAATTTAGATGATTTAAACAATAAAGATGAAATTGTCAAAGATATTTGTATTGGTGGTTTATTAGGCGATAAGATTTTTAATTTTGGTGAAATTATAATGCATGATATTTTCAAATACTTAAAAAATGATTGGTTGAAACAATTACTTTTAAGTTTGAATAATGGTGATTTAAAAAGTTTCAATGAATTAATAGATAAGCCTCAATTAAATGAATTTGCTGATATTTCTACAAGAATAGAGTTTTTAAAACAAAAGATTTGTATAATGGCATTTATTGAATTAGTTTTCAATAAACCAACTACAAGTAGATGCATCAAATATGATGAGATTTTAAAAAATATTCCATTATTGAAAACTTCTAATGAAATTGAGTACTTAGTTATGAGATGTTTGAGTTTAGGATTGATTAAGGGATTAATTAATCAAGTTGAAGAAAATGTTGAAGTATCGTGGATCCAACCAAGAATTATGACTCATGACCAAATCGAAAGCATGAAAAACAAGGTTTCTGTATGGAACGAAAAAGTGGCATCTCTTTCCCAATACATGGGTGTCAGTGGAGGAGAGTTGTTTGCATAATGTTTTTGTAATTTATAATTTATTTCCTTATAGTGTATAACATATAAATTATTATTATAGAGTCAATAAAAGCGAAAAAGGCTAGTAATTTGTTAATTTCATTTTCCTTTTTTTAAGTTAAATCAATTTTCGGTTCTGTGAGGGCAAAGTCATGTAAGATTTATTTCATCCAGGGTTGTTGATAATTCTTTTTTGTGGATTACCCAGCATCGCAACGTGAGACATCCATACATCCAGTCTACACTTTACTAAAGGTTACATTCAGTACATTAGATTTTCTTTTGTTATTTTTGCAGGGAAATTTATCACATATTGGTGTCGATAAATAAATAGAGAAAAAATACATTACAAATGAAAGGTCCTAACGGCAAATCGGTTATACTGAACCGTGCAACGGTTTCTATAAGCGCAACCGTATACGACAGACGTGCTCTTGATTGCACTGATGATAAAGCATTAGTTAATTCTCTTAATCATTTAACATTTTTAGCTTCAACTTCAATTAAAGTTAGAGATGCTATGATCAATGATGGTGCGATAGAAAGGTTAGTTGATATATTATACGAATGTAAAGATCCAAAAACACAAACAGAAAAAGTTTTATTTGCTTGGAAATGGGTTTTATCTTTGCAATGTTTAGTGCTAGCAGGTACAAGAGGTAGTGAAAATATGAGAAAAAAATTGGTATATGCTGGCATCATACCCGTTTTGGCAACAATTTTAGATAATCATTTTCTAACAAGGAAAAACTCTTGTAAATCATCAAATGAATTAAATCCATTATCAACGAACACAAATAATACAGATGTGATTGTTAATCCTGATAACACTGCTAACACTAATGCCGAGAATACTACCAATACCGGTACCAACAATGTCAATAATAATACTACCAACACTGATAACACTGACAACAATGGTAGCACTAACGCTAACAACATTAATCAGGATAACCTTAATACCAATACCAATGATAGTATTAGTACTAATAGCAGTGCTAATAGTGCTAATACTATTAATCACATCAATCTCAATATTAATAACAGTAATAGTACCAGTAACGCTGTTTTCGATAGCTCTAATGATAACAATATTTTAATTAATAATAATGATAATGATGATGAAACTATGTATAATGTTTTCAGAAATGTTAGAAATGTTGTCAATCAAGCCGATGAGTCAATTTTAGATGCTGAAAGTGAATTTGATAAAATTTTAAATAGTAAGAATAATAATATTGTTAATTTGAATAACAATTTAACATTAGATCAAGAAGAATTAGAGTTATTAAATTTGATTGAACTTGCAAAATGTTTTCAAAAGTTGAGTTCTCAGAACACCGAAAGAGATTTGGCAAATTTTAACAAAACTTTTAAAGAAGTTTTGAATGATCCAATACTATCAAATGAATTTACTCAAAGATTAGAAACGTGCAATATTTTAGTACCAAATAGTGAACCGTTTAATAATAAAATAAACTTAATTCATCTGAATCATACAACTCCAAGAAGTTTTGAAAATGGTTTAGTTTTACCATCAACGGATGATGTTATTTGGTCTTTACAATTATTAGCATTTATTTCCAAATATACCTATTTAAAACAATCACTAACAGATACCTATTTGATCAACGGATTATCATTTCGAAGTAGAAATCACCCACCACCTCTAGAAACTGATTCGACAAGCATCGATTTGGATGAGGTTATGACTGATTCAAATGATAATGAGACTGAGAACGATAATTTAATGATTAAGTTGCTAGATCCAAATGCCAGTCTTCAACTTAAACAAACCGAAAGATTAAATACATTGAATGAATTATCAGATGAATATGATTATGATATAATAAATGATTATTTTAAAATTTTATCAACTAGCAATAAAATAGAAAAATTTAAATATTTTGAAAGGATTCGTTTGAATTCTACTAGAATGAAACAAGAGTCGTTAGGCAGATTAAGGATTAAATCAAGGAAAAATTATAAAGAAAAACTTTCAGATTATTCGAATAAGTGGGATTATGATAGTGCATGGGATTCATTTGAAAGTTTAAAACCAATGGATAAAGATATTATACCATTTGCCAAATTCAATTTATTTCCATTAATTGAAAGATTTAGTGTTAAATTGTGGTTTCAAGAAGATATATGTTATTGGGCAGCGGTTGTTGTACGGAATGCTAATAGGAAAGATGAACGAATGAATGGTAGAAGACAATGTGCAAACTTTAATTGTGGTAAATGGGAAGATCACCCAAAACAATTTTCGAAATGCAGAAGATGCAAAAGAGCAAAATACTGTTCAAGAGATTGTCAAACCAAATCATGGATTTTCCACAAACATTGGTGTGTACCAGCGGTTAGTCCACAAGGTCAATCCAATTCACAACAAGGACAGCAACAAAGTCAACAACAGAGTCCACAACCTCATCATCACCTCCATAATCAGCAACAAGGTCAACAAGAACAACTACATCAACATCAGCAACAACAGCTCGCACAACAACAACAACAAGGACAATACCAACATGGTCAACAACAAAGCAGCGAAGAAGTGATGAATGGTGTTGATTTAACATTAACACCAACACCAACGGCAGATACTGCAAATACGACAATATCATCTATTGGACCAAGAACTATACCAACAACCGCAGCAAGTGAGCCATTCACGGCTGAAGTTGGAGAAGATGAAGATAATTGAGATAAGATAATTAACAACTAGATTTTAATTTGCTTTTATTTTGTAACTATTTTTTTTGTTAATAATTGGATACATGTGTAGAATAAATCGTAAGTTAAGGAAAAGTAAAAAAAAAAAAAGATAAAATAAAACAAAAGCCAGGATCACAAATAAAGTAAAATAAAAAAACAACAATTTTCTATATTTTAATGTTAAAAAACTTTATAAAATTTTTTTTTAATTAACTTTAACATTTTTATTTAAATCTCTTTTCAATATTATAAACTAAAGGCATGGTTTGTTCCATGAACATCAAGGTCAAAACGGTATGAGGAGCAATTCTTAAAATTTGAGCACCGAAACCCTTGTATAACGCACCGAAACCTTCAGATTTAACAGTTTTAACAAAACAATCTAATGGACCCTTATACAAATCACCCTTTTGATTATAGACTCTTGTCAATATAACATCCCATGGATTCATGACAATACCGACACCGAAACCTGCAAATATTGAAGCGGATAGATGTAATATTGGACCATGATTGAAGGAATCGAATTTCAATAATTCGTATTTGACAAAATTATAGATTGGTAATTGTACGGCTGATCCAGCACCTGTTCTTAAAATTGCTGCATCAACACCACGGAATAATCCAAGTGCACCTTCTGCTGAATAAATCGATTTTAATGCTTGCCATGTCGAAGTATAGTGGGTTTGTTCACCAATTTGAATGGATGCAGAATATGATTGCATTCTTGTTTTGATAAGATACATTGGAGATCCGATAATTGCACCGGCTATACCAGATATTGCACCAGATACAATATTGATTGGGATGTTTTGAACGTTGTGAGTACTATCCGGGTAAAATATCGAGTTTATCATATTTCTAGTTGGTTCATATAATCCCAATCTACAACCATTTAAACCTAGTTGGTAGATGTAAGCACAGAATAAACCTTTTTGGATTCCTCTCACACCTTCGTTTTTATAAATCAATAGCAGTGCTTGAAATGGGTTTTTGTAAATCCTGTTTGTTGCTGCTTTGCTAGTTAATTCACCTTGTAACTGCATACGGGTCTTGACCAACTCGATGGGATTGGTGAAGGTGACTGCACCACATGCTGCTAGGCCACCGGCGATGAAACCCCCGAACGTGGAGATGTTTGTGCTTGCTTCGGACATGATCTACTGTGGGCACACCGTCGAACAACGTGCAAGAAAGAAGAGACCTGCTCTTTCTAATCGGTCTTTCCCTTCGTTTCTTTTCACTCTTTTCCAAACTTCACCAACTTTTCACTGGTTCCGGAAATCCCAACCCCAATCCAAATCCAAATTCACTCACAGCAGCAAAAAACAAAGTGCGCACCTACTCGTTGTCGGTTTCGATCCCGCTCAGACGCTCCTTCACCTCCTTCAGCAGCTTGGTGGAGGGTGTCCAGCTGTTGTAGTCGTCCTTGAGAGACGCCGACACGGGTATCTCCAGCGTCAGGCCCTTGGCACACCATGAGAGCACGTACTTGTTGGTGCCAATGGCCTTCATGTCGAAGGGCTTGAATTTGAGCGGCGTCGGCCGTGGCACGGTGGTTTTCAAGGTGAAGTCCAAGGCCTGCTTGTACACATTCAGATCGTTGTAGATTTTGGAATGGCCGTTTCCTGTTAAATTGCCCTGTAGATTTATCGATATCTCTTTGATGAAGTCGTGGTCCGATCTGCCGATGTTCTGTAATATACACGAATGCATGATCAATTTGGTAATGAACAACGGTGTGTTGGACAGTTGGTCAATATAAACCGATTTGAAAATGTTTGGATGTTGGATGTGCTGTGCTAAGGACGAATAGAGAGGAACCAACTGATCGTTGATTGATCCAATGAAGCTGATTTTGATGTTACTTGAGACTAAGTTCTTGATCGACTCAATGTACTTTCTACTTTGTAAAGATTCGAAATTTTGAAACTGAAACAACTCTAACATGGAGTCATTTTCGATTGTTGAATACGCCCGAATAAACAAGGACTTGTCCAACCCATAGAACGGACCAAGATTGACCCCTGCCATGCAAAGCATTCCGATTAATTGGTCGTTGTTGATGATGCCGTATTCGAGTAACTTTGCCAACAAGATTATACTTACCGGACAACCCTGGGAATGTGCACACACAAATATGAAATCGGCATTCATGAGATCATCTTTTAGTTTGTTCAACACATCAAAGAAGAAATCAACTCTATCAAACACCTTACCTTCCTTTTCCAACGCAATTTTCTGGATTTCCAAATGCTGGATGCCATTGTCCTCTGCCCATGAGTTGATTGCTGCTTCGGCAACGTTGGTGAACCTCAAGGACGTTCCCTTGGGCTCTCCAATGATGGGCCGAAGCATTTTGGTAGGGAAAAACCCGTGTATTCCGATGATAATCGCCCTTTTGAAGGCGGTTGGCTGTTGTTTGGTGTACACATGCGGTGAAGACGAGCCTAGAAGCTGTTCCACACGTCGTCTCAGCGTGTAGGCCGGGAGGGTGGCTATCTGCGGGACCACCTCCATGTTGTCTCTGGCTGCTGGTGTGTTCTGGCTGGCTGGCGGGCTGGCTGGCTGCAGAGAGGCCACTCTTGCCACCCTGCAAACCTCTTGAGAAGCCTTCAGTTGTGTCCGAAACGCAAGGGCTCGAATTCCTCACTTCTCCATTTTGCCATTTTCCACTTTCTGCCCAATTCTGTTCTGGTACTCCGAAAGGTCATTTCTGTTCCGACTTGGACTCCATCTTCCTTCGTTCTGACCCTCTGGCCTTCTTCCTTCCAGTCTGTCTCCACAGCCAATCATGAACTTCCGTCCTGTATTGAAAATAATCGCCACCTTGTTCCTTCTCGGTACCTTGCTCACCCAATTGCTCTCTCTTCTTACCGGTGGGGCTGACACCTCCATTTTGAAAAAGTTCTATTGGGTCGAAACAGACTGTTCCAGCTTCAATGGAACTCCAAACGGGCTTTGCAGATGGACCAACTACAACATCTGTGGTGTTGAAAACGGCAATAACGTCAACTGCACCTCGTCGAGTGCAGCCCATCCCTTTGCACCAGCTAGACAGTTCAATAGGAACAGTGTGCCTTCTGCCTTTGCAGACAATGACAATTACTATTATTACATGAGCAGAATTGGCTGGGCATTTTTACTTATTGGTACTGCCTTCACATTCTTTGCTATCTTTCCATACCTCATTGGATTATTCCAACATTCCATTCTTTCGAAAGGGATCTTTTGGGGCTTGTACGCATTGGCTTTAATCTTTACCATTGTTGGGGTCTCTTTATCCACTGCGGTCTATGTACGTGGTAGAAACAAGTTCAGAGACGCAGGCTTACACACAAGTTTGGGCGTTAAGACATTTGCTGTTTCCTGGGTTCCTGTCTTTTTATTGTTGGCCAACATTCCGTTATTGGCGTTTGCAAGTAAACACAACGATAACCCAAATGAGGTTGTTGATACCAATCAAAAGAAGACCAGACGTTATTGGTGGAGCAAAAAAGATGTTAACGGCGTTGATGCCGATGATGATATTCACCCAGATGCTCCACTTGGTATTCTTGGTCCTCTTAAAGCCAAAAAGCGGTCATCCAATGTTATTGATGGTGATGAAACATTATTATAACCATAATTCCAGTCCATTTCATTGTGAACATATTTTTGCTCCTGATCATTACTCATCTTATTTTGATATTTTAATTTTACATTATTTTACCTTATTTCACTTTAATCTAATTTACTATTTGTTGGGGAGTTGCTTTTTTTTTTTCCCACTACTCTCAATTTTATTGTTATCTAATACTATCTTATTTTTAATTAACTATTATCTCTTTTGTTTAATAATTGCCAATTACTATTGTATTGTATTTTACTTTAATTTTAATATTTTATTATTAGCAAAAATTCGTTACAACCATTTTCTGCCATGTACATCGCTTACAAAAAAAAAATAATGGTAAAAATAAGCTACATAAGACTACCGGCAATTCAATGGTTTAACATAATATCCTTACCGATTTGCCAGTCTTTTAAAGATTTTTTGATGTTGTAATAGTATTTCAATTTGACAGTGTTCAACGCAACGCCATCCCAATCTTTGGACTCAATTAACTTTTCCAACTCAGCAATCACATTTTTAATGCTGCTTTCATTTTCCTCCTTCATTTTCACAAGTTCTGTTTCGTTAGTTATGGATTCCAGATTCTCATGGATTTCCATTATCTCTAAAAACAACGATTTATCCTTAAACTGAAGCGACTTGCTGATAGTCTCGTCATTTAAATCGATGCCTGAATTGAATAATAATATGTATTGGGATCTTTTCAATGGATCCCCCAACGTCTCGTACGCTTTGTTAATCAAGGTGGATTTGTCCTCATCTCCCCCCTCTGTTGAATCTATCAGATCTGGATGGTATTTGCTTTGTAATTTCCTATATTCATTTCTCAATGTTTTCGGATTCACTTTGAATGACGAACCATTAGGGAACGACTTTGGGAACAATTTGAAATAGCTGGAAGGGGTGGTCGAAGTGTGTCTTACAAACCGTAGTAACATTGTATAACCAACCGATAAAGTAAAACCGGTATGTATTTACCAATATCGTACAATAACAATAAGGTATACATCATTCATGAGACAAGAAAAGGTCACCTCCGTGCACCGCCAAATCCCGCTTTTTCCCCTCAGCCATTTTCGTTTCTTTCATGAATTTGGAACTTTGTAATGTTTGATTGGTACTTGTGCTTGGTGGATCCTGTTTTCAGCAGACGTTATACACAACCATGGCTGGACATTTTGGAAGACACTGTATGTACACGATGTTGCATCTGTGAATGTTCGTTCGAAATCACACGTTCGTCACACATGATGTTGATTTGCAATATCCATTTATTTCTTTTTTGCAATGTGGATTGATGTTATCATATTCTCTCCATTATTTTCTTTCGAATAAAATACTAACACAAAATCCTTGGTATCCTGTTTATTTTTTTACCTACAGTATTACACGCTGACAAAGAAGTCGAAAAATTCAGTGACTTTAGAGAAAATTTAAGCAAACATTACAAGTGGAATCTTAAATCTGCAAGTTTTGCAATCTTATTCCTTGCCGCAATTCCAGTTGGTTTATCATATGTTGGCTACAAGTACCAAAATATCAATATGGTTTCTGCAAAGAGAACTGAACCAATTTTCCAAAAGCAAAACAATTGGGTCCCAAGATCATAATTTCTCATTCTCTATAAGTTTATCATATACTTACTTAACTATATATTTATTTATTTTTATATTAATAACATTTTATTATTCCGTTGGTTATATTATTTCTTCGTATTTCGATTTACTTTTTTTAGTTTTTCTAGATTAATCTATTATTAATACAAATCATTACAGAAATAGAATGGAAAAATCTTCCCTACATTTTAAAGATCATCATTCATTATATCTTTACCTTCACTAATTAATTTTTTAGCCCATTGTCTAGCCAAAATCGAAACTTTCATGAATTTTCTTGATGCATATTTTTTGAAAAATTCTTCATGAATAATTGGACTTACCAAGTAATCAATTATCATTAAGCACAAATCTTTCAAATCTTCCTTTTTATAATCACCTGAATAATGAACCAAATTTGCATTCCAGTCATTCTTACCAATCATTTTACGTGATATGAACATTGCAGCCGCTGCACACAATGATGGTAAATATCCAATAAATTTATGATCAATTATTGTTATCTCTAATAAATATTTACCAATAGTACGTGAATTGACATCATAATCATCCGCCTTGGATATTCTACGTAAGAAATTCATTGGGTTTGGATAGCTCATATTGAAATTTAAAATTTCCAGAATAAATCTTTCAGCACCTAAAATTTCATCTTCATTAAATGCACCATCAGTAACATATGCATAGTTTTTAATGGATGGTGAATACACTTCTTCATATTTAGCTGCAATGAATAGGGATCCCGTTGCTAATAATTGTAGTCTATCAACCTGGACAATTTCCTTTGATAAAAACCTATCCATTAAATTAATGGCTAAATATAAAGTCTCGGGTAATAATTTAAATTTCAAATGAACTTCAACAATCCAATCAACCAAAATTGATCTCATCTTTGGCCTCAACGTTCTCTGCTGTTGTAGATAATTTGCATCCGGTAATGTTTTAAGCTCCAATTCATGTAAATATTCGAAGATTTCACCTACATATTCACTCACCATTAATGGATCATCAAAATCTCCTGAGTCTAAATCATCCCATGTTTCAACAGGTATATTGGATTGCGGTACATTTTCTGCGTCTGCGTCGTGTTGTTGTTGTTCTTCTTCTTCTTTTTCTTCTTGTTCACTGTGATTATCCTCTTCCTCCTCCTCTCCTTCTTCGATAATTTCATCAGGCTCACTTTCAACGTGTAACCTTTTCATTTCTTGTGTTTTATCGATATCAATTATACTTTCGTCATCAATTGGAGGACCTCTTTTTAAAGACATTCTTCTGTTTTCATCTTGTGTTTGTTCGGTCGTTCTCTCAGCCATTGAAATAAATCTAATATCATCATCAGCCACTTCCTCTTCTTCATCATCGTCGTCGTCTTCCTCATCTTCACAAATGTTTATGTCTTTTTTGGCACCTGAATAAAACGGTGATGTGATAGAAATACCAGAAATCATGTTTACATGTGTTGATGAGCTTTGCGATGGGTCTTGTAATTGATTTTGCGATTGTGATTGATTTTGAACTTGGTTTTGACTTTGTGTTTGCATCACTGACGTTGGATGGTTACCCAGATTTGAAGCAATACCATGACTATGAACTGTATTTGTGAATATCGGTCTATTATGAGATATGTTAAGAATCGAACCATTATGGTTATGGTTATGGTTATGGTTATGTGTATTATTAAGATTGTGATTATTATGACTATTATTTGTATTTGAAGTATTTTGTAAGTTTATTAAGACCTGTCTATCTTGACGATTTTGATTTGATTGCTGTGTGTTATTATTATTATTATTATTATTACTATCCTTATGTTCGACAATTGTTGGTATTGGAGTCTTGGTATCTTGTTGTTTTGCTTTCAATATTGCATTTTGATTGGTCTGTTGTTGTTGATACTGGTTTTCATTTCCATTACTTAACTGATAATTAGTCTGATACTGTGAGTGTATTTGTTCCTGTTTGAAAAAAAAGAAGCAGAGTAAAAAGTGATGTGTAAGATAAATAAGTTAGTATTATTGGTTCAGTTAAAAATTAAAGTTTGCAAAAAAAAAAAAAAGCAACCCTTATTTATAAAATAAACGTTAAAACGTTAAAGTTTCCAATAGTTCGAATAAATCGACAAGCTGGTAGTCAAATGGTGTAGAATTGATAGTATACATACCCTAGACATAGCTGTAATGTGTTATATTATATAAGTATGTGAATATCGATCTGATCCGGCCAATTTCTGACGGTGCTCTTGTTCCAATGCTGTCTTACGCCACCCAGGGTCTCTCTGTGTCTATCCAGCGACACTGTGCTACCAAACAAACAGAAACAAGCAGCAAGCTCAGGTCTGCAAAAGCCCAAGCACCAATAAAACTCACGGCAAGCAGAATCAGACGCAAACTCAATTTCACCTTTGGGGAGCAAAGAAATTTTCAGTTGGCGCACCTTCCTTTTTGGGAAAATCATAAATATCTTGCTGAAGCTGTAGTTTTACACTGTTACAGACCAATTACACAACAAAGAGGCCATCTGGAGACCACAAACAGTATTACAAATACCCCATCGACCGCTCGTACTGTTCTTTCTCGGCTCGACTTAGTTGGTCGTCCTTTTCCCACTCGATGTTCATGCCAGCGCCGTATTTACGGCCAAAGACACGTTCACAGTCAAATTCTGGTATCTCTCCAAAGATACTGATTGGGTTGATGTGTTTCTGTAGTTCCAACTGTCTCAGTATATTCTTTTCAGAACTCCAGTTTTCCAATACGTCTATAGTTTCTGTCTTCACCTTTCCTTGCTCCTTCATTGTTTGTTGGTTCAACCTTGGGTTCGATTTCCTTATATTCTGCAGTTTTTTACGGTCCGATACGTTGAAAACTGGGATTTTGCTGTTTTCTGTTGTAGTCCTTATTTTGTCTTGGTATAATAATCCTGGCTGAATATCTTTCTCTATGTCTTTGGATGAATAAAGTTCATCATAGTTAATATTGGATTTCAAACTACGTTTGGATAGTGGTATCTGTTTCTTTATCGGTGACACAATTGTTTTGGTGGATTCTACTGGTGCTTTCAATTCAACAAATGATGATGGTTTTCTTTTGATTGATTGTTCAAGATCATCAATGTTTGATCGTTGCGGTGATAGTTTCATACTTGTTTTAGCAGATTTATTCGGTGATGAAACTCGGCTCTTTCTTTTGCTAGTTTCGGTCGGTTGCATTAATCGGTTTATTAAGCTACTATTAAAATTAGATTTAGTATTAGATGTAGTATTGGAATTAGCATTGACATTAACATTCACAGTCATATTGGCATTGTTGGTGGTGGAAGCAAACTGGAAGTTTTCATTATTTGTCGTATCCTGTTTCATGGATTTAACAAAATTTCTATCAAGCTTAATTGTTGGTTCATCAAAAGATGTATTTGCAGCTGCAAACAGATCACTTGGCAACGGTTTTAATTGAAAGGATTTATTCATTGATACGTTATCTTTATTTACGTTTTCAGTAAAAACTGTTGTATGTTTCTTCGGGGTAGGTGTGATAGTAGCAGGTGTGGTAGTTGTAATAGTTCGTATAGATGATGTCGCTGCTGACTTCTTACGTTTAGGGACAATAGACTTCTTCATTGACTTTTTACGTGACGATCCTAAAGTTAGTGGTTCAATCATTGGCATTTCAGAAAATTTGATTGGTGATTTATATTCATTAAGATCTGTAGGCCTTCTTTTTATTTGTGACAGTTCAATTTTTTCCAATTTATCGAATTCAATTGTTAAATCTCCATCACTTGAATGTTCATCACTCACATTGTCAAGTAGTCTAGATAGTTCTTTAATTTCGTCTTCGGCCGTTTTGATTTCATCTAATTTTGAATTTAGAGACGGGATCATCATTTCGTCAACTGCCTTTTGCTTTGAAGCAAATGATTTTCGAATGTCTCTTTTAATCAATTCAAATGAATCATCGGCAGCGGTATGATCCATCACCTTGGATTCTTCAACTACTGGATTCTCAAGAACTAACGTCGTTGTATTTTTGATGACTTCAATTTCACGTTTCCTGACTTCCTTCAAGGGTGATGAAGATTGGTTAATTATACGTTTGGGTGATTTCAAAAGTAGTAAGGAATTATCATTAGCTTGTAGTACAGCATCACTCAACACTTGCTCACCCTCATCTTCACTAACCACAGTTTCATTGATCTCATTCATTGCTTCATTAATCCATTCGATGTTCTTCACCATATTCAAAGCTAATGATTCCAATGAAGACTCTGCAATCTTATCTTCGATATACACTTCGGACGTGATCCATTTGGAAAATCCGGGAATATCTTTCGGATGAAGCTGCGATCTCTGTTTTCGTCCAGCAGCAGCCTTCAGCCCTAACATTTATGTATTGTTTTAGTGCAAGGTAAATATATATGTGATCTAAACACGGCAAGAGACAAACACAAACATACAAATAAAAACAAAAAATCAAGAAACCCCAATGCAGAAAAACAAATCTGAAATTTCATGTTGAGAAAAATAGAAAAAAATTAAAACTGGAAAATTTTATAATTATTGATTGATTTTTCATTATTTGTAAAACACGACTTTTCACAAGCAACAATGCCTGATTCTCGTTCGAAATACAGTATCAACGTTAGTACGGAACCGGCAGAAAAGTTAGCATCCATTGTCGATGAAATAGATTTTGAAAATGACCAGATTGTAGAGTCAGACAAATTAAATGATGAAATTTCTAAATTTTTAAGTCAAAAACTTAACATTACATCAATTGTTCAAATTCAATCATATTGTGCAACCACAAATGATCATCATGCACTAGCATCGATTACCAATAATTTTAGATCATTGATTCAATATTGTAACCATGTTGGGAAATTACACGAATTTGTTAAACCTTTAATTGAAGATATTATTTCTCTACATAACATAAAAGTGTTCTATAGATGTTTAACAAATGAACATTCTGCATTGATTACTATACCAGCATTGAAATTACTTACTGAAATCGTTAGTTTCAATAATGGTGTTTTTGTGGATCAGTTTTTAGAATCTTTTGATTTAACTATTAAATCATTATCTAATTTATTTACACCTACAAAAACTTCACTCAAATTGAAAAGTCAAGGTAAATATAAATTAACAATTAGATATTATATGTCATTATTTTGGATATCGTTATGTTCTAATGCATCATGCCTTACAAGAAATGATTTGTTGATTAACAACAAAAATATTAATTCAAATTGGTTTAAATATATGTATGAAAATGATAATACTGAAATTTTACTGAAAACAATTAAATTTATAGACGATAAAATTTTGAATGAAAAGTCATTTAGAAAAATGACAAAATGTAAACTATTGGGAAATAATAAATTAGCTAATTTGGTTGAATTATACAAAATTGATGAAATTAAAGATGAAGTTCATGCATTAATGTTGAAAATAACAACAGATGAAGAAAATGGTTTATTATATCATGATTCTAGATTACTATTTAATAAAATCCCAAATTCTCTGAATTCTGGTGTTGAGATTAAAATAAATGAAATTAAATTTAAAATTAATAATAAGATTATCTACAGCATTCTAACTTCACTTAGCCCGTGGTCAAATTCACAACATTTGAAATTAATTATTGAAACTTTGAAAAATGCAAATGAATTAATTGCTCCTTATACAACGTATCTTTTCCAACATAATGGTAACCATGATCCAAAATTAACATCATTTTATATTGGACAATCACTGTTATTAACTAAAATCATTGAATTACCTATACCACAAGAATTCATTCAATCTACAAAACAATTGATTGATAACAACAATATTAATGGTTATTTATCATCCAAAATCATAATGGAATCAATATGTCCAATTGCATTAAATAGATCATCATTAACAAAAGGTTTGAGTTCAGATTCTTCCCTGATTAAACATATAACGTCATTATTGATTATTTCAATTTTAAATAAGTATAATAAATTTGAAAAACTTTTCAAATATAAAGAAAATGAAAGTGATTTGTTAAGTAATTTACGTACTGAATTGAGAGATTTATTAATTGATATTAAGTTGCCAAATCAATCCGTGTTTATTGGTAATTTAAATGAATGTATTAAAGCTTCAAATGTTAATAAATTGTTGTTATTAAATTACTTGAAATGTATTGAGTTATTTAACTCAGTTTTAAATATAAATTTACCAGTACAGATTAGTTCAATCAATGAAATTATAAATCTTAATGATAAATTATCAGATTTGGACATTCTCATTTTTAATTCATATTTAACAATAACAGCAAATGATTCGATTTCAAATAATCAAAATAAATGGTGGAATGTTGCAAAAGGTTCCAAAAATACAATGTTTACAACATTTACAAAATTACCATATGATTTACAGTTTGATGGTGAATTTGATACTTCATTAGTTTTCAAAATTGTTGACATATTAACTAATTTTGTGGATGATATGTTAGTTTTCGAAGATTATAAATTGAACAACACCTTGGTTTTATATTCTCAAGCATTAGCTATTGTTTTATCTACATTGAAAATGTTCAACAAATATCCTGACGCTATTGATACAATTTGTAAAATTTTGGATGAATCAATTTCAAGATCTGTTAAAACTCCATATAAATACATTGATCAAATTGCAAATTATAAATCAAAAGTGTCAGTTTTCTATATTGTTTTGATTGAACAATCAAAATTTGCAATTGAAGAACATAAAGAATATGTTAAAGAATGGATAAATGAAATGACTAAATACTTATTTTTGATTGGTGAACCATTAGATACCATGAAATCAATTAGCGATGATGTTCAACTGAGTGAAGCAACGTATGAAGATAGTCTAACTTCTGGTGATTTCAAAATTAATGTTGACATGCTTGCATTCACACCAGTTGTTGAATTACATAATGTAATTAACAATATGATTTTCAAATCGGATATTCAAATAGTTATTATTTTGAGTAGATTATACACCATCATGAAATCGAATATTGAATTGAACAAGGTGGAAGATTTAATTATTGATTTAGTTTCAACTTATGGTAATTATGTTATTAATGTAAACAATAATGATGAAGATGAAGGTATTTCACTATTAAGTAAGAAATATTGGATTAGATTTTTTGAAATTGCGGAAGGTAATGATGATAAACAAAGATTCATTATTAAACTATTGAATGAAGTTTTCAAGGAAGTTTGGAAGAAATCATCCACTGAATTTAAACAATCTTTAAGAGATGTTGTTTCTACATTAAAAGATGATGATTTTATTTGGGTTTTATCAGATGATCAACTTAAAGAAATGTTAACTAATAAAGGATCAAATTATGAAGCTGTATTGGATGTATTTTATGAGCGTAAGTTGAAATTAGATAATGACTCGATTATCAAGATTTGTGAAAATGTTGAAAACGCAAGCAATATGAATAAATTCATAAAATTATGTGAAAACATCACCTTCAGTGATGATCAAATCTACAAATTAATTGAATTTTCAAAATCATCAACTATGTATTACGATATACTTAAAAATATTGACAACCCAATAATTTTTGAAGAAGTGGATAAACTATTTGATACTGTTTCTAAGACCACTTTAGGATTTCAATTTTTACAAAATTTAGCTATAAAACATGAAGAATTTAGAGAAGGTCTTTTCAATATTGCGATTTCGAAAATCAATGAAATGATTGAAACTGGAAACTTTGAAACTTTAAATATTTATTTAGGTTCAATATTATTAGATGGACATGACAGTTCAGAAATCATACAAAAATTAATCAACTTTGATCAAGTTAGAAATTCTGCACGGTTAATTTTTTCATGTGAAATGACGGAAATCATAATTAGATTATTTACTGATGAAACATTAAAAATTTGGTTAAGTAGGGCAGTTCTTTATATTACCAAGATGTTTGCAGAATCTGTAAATGAATTAGATGATGCATTTCTATTGTTTATTGAAAAACTACAAAATTTAAAAGTGTCTGTTTGGAAATATGTTTCTAAGGATATGCTTAATTCACAGCTTGAAGTTATATTAACTAGACCATGGATTAAAAGTGTTGACGTTATTAAATATTGTTTATGGGTTATTGATAATGGATCTAAAAATATAGTTGAGTGTGTTAGATTAACCAATATGGTTTTCAATAACAAGGATTTATTTGAAGGTGAAAATGAATTACAATATTATACGATTTTGATGATTTCTAAATTAATTACATATAACATTAAAGAATTATCAACCTTTGAAAATATTCAAAGAATCTTGAAATTGTACAGATGTACAAATAAATCAAGTGATTTAGCCATCAAAGATTTATTAATCCAAATAGAAACTGAAACAGGTGAAAGTTGGGTGAAGTATGTTTGTAATTGGGAATTTATTGAAGGTGACGACCAAGAAGAAGAAGATGGTGAGTTCATTATTAATACACCTGATGGATTAGTTGTCAACTTATATAAGAATATGATTAATAAAAGTATTGAGAAATTTCAACCAATTTTAAGAAACATTGAAACTAGGGATATTGAATTAAAGAAAATGGATGAGACTGTTTACGATATTGAATTTTTATTATTATTAATTATCAATAATGAAGAACTATTTAGATTCGAAGATGAGCAACTTGTTGTCAATTTACAAGCATTGATTAGCACCTCATTATTACAGTTGATTATATGTGGATTGGCGTTTGACTCTGAACAAATTAAAGATATTTGTAAGAGAATAATCAGTTCAATTATTTTATCACTTGAGATAGATATTAAAAATGTGGAAAACAAAAGTGTTGGTAAATTCACATTTAGGGAAAGATCAATTTTTAAAGTTTATCTTGGAAACTTATTATTCACGTTAGAAAACACCGAAGTAAGTAAATTATTTATTATCATGCTGTCACATCTTGTGCCGGTGTTATCCAATCCTGGACATTTCCTTTATGAAAAGGCATGTAGGTATATTCTAGGTGGTTCCAAATACAGAGAATTTGAAATTCCAATGTACAAGACAATCATGACTAAGTTTGTTAAAGATGAATACAGTAGTGAAGAAGACAGTGATTATTATAAAGAATCCAAATGGCTTCTAGAAACATTAAGTAAATGTATTACAGACAGTAGCGATTTGAAGTTGTTAATTAGAAATGGGGTTATTGAAGATTTATTAAACTTGAAAAACTCTGTATACAATACCAACAGTGCATTAATTGACTTGGTTTTGTCAAGAATTTTAGAAACTGAAAACGGTGCCGATTTGTTGGTTAGATCGTATGGAATGTTGAGCTTCAACGAAGGTAAGGCGTTAGCAATCAAAACAATCATTGCAAGTGATTGTAATGCAGCGGACAAAAGAGGTAGAGAATGGAGTGGGGACTATGAAAATATCGTTAAACGTGTTAAGAATGTATAAAAAAGCTGTATAGATGCATATGACTGATTTTATCTAAGTTTACCAACGACGGTGTATCTTTTCTGGAAAAACGTGTACCAATCGTCTAGTGTTTTCTGTTCCTTGGGAGTCAATTGTGAGATATCCGTGCTTTCGGTGTCGGACTTTTCCAAGGAACTTTTAGCTAGTGCACGGGACGCATCTTTGCCTACAAAGACATGGTATCCCTTGCCTGGACCGTACATTTTGGTGTTTGCCGTGACATCGAAAATTGTGCCCATGATGGCTATCCACATGCACTCATTGCGCACACCATCGCATTGCGCTAGTTCTTCTGGTGAGATTGACATTCTGTTGGTTGGTTATGACGTGTGGATTGTAGTTCGAAAGACTGGTAGTTGTTGAAGAATGACCATCTGGTAGTTCCATATCAGTGAAATTCATGGTGGAATCCCGCTTTGGCATCTCGCTCTGGCTGAAAAATTGCTTCAGAGCTGCATTTGCTCTATCAGAGCTGGCTTCTTTTGCTGTGTGTGTGGCACTCTGGCACTCTGGCACAGCTGTATATCACGTCGGTGGGTGCAGAACTAGTCACGTCAGCAACACCAGCACAGAACAGAACAGAACAAAACAAAACAACACCACCCAGAACAACAAACCGCCTCACAATGTCCTTTTTTGTTGATCTCTGGGACTCTGTCTTCACTCCAGGCACAACACCAGCCCTAGTCACCGCCACCCACGGGTCCTTCACGTTGCTCGTCATCTCCCTCGTGTGGTTGGTGCATGTCACCCGGTCCATCCACTTCATCAACCTGCTCGTCATTGCCCTGGCCTTGTGGGCCACCGTGACGTGGTTTCTCTCCGAGCTGGAGAAGGAGAAGGCCAAGCTCAAGACCAACGAACAGCTGCTGGCCGAGAGCAAGGACAAGCATGACTAGCCCCGTCCCGTCTGTGTAGCCTCCTGTGTACTAGCTGCCAACCTGTCCATTCCAAAGCAACTCCATTGCCTCTGTACTGGCTGCTGGCCATGTTGAGAAACAGCAGAAGCCGCTGCGTCGATCGACCGCCACGTGATCTGCTACTTAGCAGTGTAGTAGTAGTAGTAGTAGTAGTGGTAGTGATAGTAGTGATAGTGGTACTGGTTGCTCCTGCTGGCCCTCTGTCAGCACACCATCCACACCCCCTCCCATGCCCCTCCAGACCATCTACATCGTCCGTCACGGCTACAGATCCAACTGGCTGCCGCTGAAGCAGCAGGTCCCGCCGCCAACAGGCGTGGACAGTGACCCGTCCCTTGCACCACACGGGGTCAACCAGGCTCTGGAGCTTGCAGAGTACTTCAAAACCATCACCACGGACTCGCCACAGATGATCTTCTCGTCACCGTTCTACAGATGCATAGAGACCATCAACCCGACGGCCGAAACGCTGGAGTTGGCCGTCAACATCGACAGAGGCATTGGCGAATGGTTCAAACCGAACCGTGGCGTCATACCTATGCCGGTGGACAACAAGACCATGAAGGGCTTTTTCAAATGCGTTGACGATGTTTGGACAAACACGTTGATTCCATCCGTGGAAGGTGAAACTGAAATGGACATTTTCAACAGATGCAAGTTGTTTTGGGAAAAGTTCATTCCTAGGTTTGAATCCGAATGTCCTGACGTTAAATCGATTGTCCTGGTCACCCATGCCGCTACAAAGATTGCCTTGGGTATGTCACTCATGGGCTATGCAAGCGTTCGTGAATTCCTTCTCCCTAAACACGGCGGTGATGGTAAAACCACAAGAATCGGCGGTAGTACATGTGGTGTTGATAAGTACGAAAAAAGCCAGCAAGACTGGAACATGGTCCAGAATGACAAGACGGATTTCCTCTCACTTGGGTCGGAAATGAACTGGCACTTTGCCACAAGTCAGTTTGAGGCTGGTAGTAAGGAAGATCTTGAATACAGACGCAGGCTTCAACGGGAACAGGAGGAAGCCAACAGAAGACATGGTTCGGCAGCTCCTGTTGAAAAAAATGAGGAAAAGGAAGATGACGGTGAAGAAGAAGAAGAGGAGCAAGGTGGAAAAGACAATGTGGAAGAGAAAGTGCTAGTGCAGGCAGAAGAAGAATACCAAGAGTTCTATGTCAATGTGGTGTTCCCACCGGCAAGTGACCCCATCAATAATTCAAGCTCGCAACAGCAAAGCCAACAAGGCCAACAGCAACAGCAACAATCCAACGATCTTCAAGAGTCCATTGATTATAAAAACGAAGCGGGAGTCTCGTCAGCCATCAACAAACTCCGTATTTCCGGACTGACAGAAGACCAGCCGTTGTTCCAAACAAAGAACTCGGTGTTGCTAGGACAGTGGTCCAAGCTTGTGGGCAGTGAGCTTGTCTTTGACGAAAACGGCGAATACCTGGCGACGGTTGACGGCCACATCGAACTACAGCACGGCAGACTAGTGCCAAAGAAGGTTGAGTCTGGGTCCTTGTTGGAAAGAGCCAGAAATCTGGCCAAAAGTGTTGGCAAGGACAACGACGAGCCCGAGGACGTGTAGAAGCCCAAGTGGACGTACAAATAGAGGTAAAAGTTAATGGACAATCAGTGTTTTGTAGCAAAATCAGTGTTTTGTAGTAAAATCTGGCATTCCCCACCAAGTTTTTTTTTCTTCTTTTTATTGTGAAAGAGGAAAATGCAGTGAACTTTTTTCTCTCTTTGTTTGTTTGCACCTCCATCTGGCCTGGTCCTGAATACACAACCAGCCCTTCTCGTTCGTCATGGAGGCTGCTATGGGAGCTACGGCACGTTCCAACGCCTACTTGCGTGGACTGGAGACTGCAAACATCGATATCAACTACGAACTCCAAATCAGTAATCAAAACAACAACAACAACAACAGGCAGCCGCAATATATTCCACAACAAAACCGACAACCATATTACCCTCCTCAACAGCAAAACCCCCAATACGGCCATCCTTCACAATACCAACAGCCCCGTGCTTCAACAATGACTTATGGCGCAAGACCTCAAATGAGAACTCGTAGAAACTCAAATACGTCAATATCAACAACAACAACATCAGTTAACAAATTCATGAAAAAACAATGGGGTAAGCTGGGTGGTGGTGGTGGTGGTGGTGGTGGTTCAAGTCGTGCAAATAGTGTTAAGAACTTTAGATCTGATCATGATGATAAAGATGATGCAATTGATGCAGATCTTGACAACGAAATTTCTTTTGATGATTTGAAACATATAAGAAATACTGAAATTGGTTCGTTCGGTTTAAACGACTCAACTCCTTATATACCTACAGTTATGACCAATTTGAATGCCAAAACTACCAGTGCGGAACAATATAGGAAAGTTCAAATGGCAAATAAAAAATCTAATGCAATGAATATCGCAAGACAACAACAACAACAACAAAAACAACAACAAATGGGCCCAAGAGCCATGAGTCTACAAAATAATTATCAACAACGTCCAGGTCAACATCCACCACTACCACAGATGTATCCTCAACAATATCCACCCCAACAAGGTTATCCTCCACAAGGCCCTCCGATGCAATTTCAACAGGGTCCACCCCCACAAGGAATGTATCAGCCTCAGCCACAACAATTCCAACAGGGTCCCATGTATCCACCACAAGCTCAACCATATATGCCGAATCCTAGATCCATGTCGTTACAGTCCGTCAATGGGGCATCGTTTCAACAACAACAACGTAGTATGCCATATGGTAATAGACCAAATTACCAAGGTGAGCCATTGTACCCACAACAACAAAGGCAACAATTACCATCACCACCTCAATCCTCACAACAAATACCCCCTTCACAACAACGGTACAAACAAGATTTCACATCGTCGTCGTCATTATCATTAGCATCACAACCACCTCCACCACCACAGCAACAACTACCACCTCCTCCGCAATCACAAGAATCACTCACCGAACAATCTATATCATCCCAACAAGAATTCTCCAAACATCAAGCTCAACAACAACTGCAACCATCTGAAATACCAGTACTACACCCACAAGATGCCGCCCCATCGGAATCAAGTCCACCTTTGCTGAAAACAAAATCGTGTAACAAAATCGATTTTTCTTCATTAAATGATTATGATGATGAAGGTATCAGTGTTGAAGTCCAACCAACTATTCCTATTAAAACATCTTCACCACCGGTGATGCCAATGAACTCATCCTCACCACAACGTAAGTCAAGAGCTCCTATTGAATCCGTTGTTACATTTGATTCATATAACGAAGTCGAAGAATCACAAATGCGTAACAAAATGTACGATTTAAAAAACAATTCAACACAACAAACCGTATTTTATTCAGCAACTGAATTCCCACTTAATTCCCATGATACAATGAATAATCTCTCTAAACCACAACTGACTGGTATTAAAGAGGAATCTCAAAATTCAACACCAGTTCCATCACCTAGTCTGACTGAAAGACCAACGTTAGCAAAATTAAATAATAAAACATCTGTTGACAACATTAACGAATTAAATAACTCATTAGATAAATTAGCATTGAAATATTCTCCCGTTGTCGACAACAATACATTCGAAAATAACTACGGTACATACGGTGAAGACGAAGGAAACGATACTCAAACTAATGCCAATGATACAGTTAGATTTTCAACTATTACTCTGGGTAGTACAAAACCATTGAATATAAGTACTAATAAAGACAACGGTGAAAGTAAAGATATTATCCGTGGTTCAATTCTCTCACAATCTACAGTATCTCCAATTCGTAGTCACATTAATATGGATTTAAGTTTAAAATCAACTGACTCAACACCATTGAAAGACCTTAAATCATCATCATCTTCATCACCAACAAAGCAAATATCATCATCATTATCAGGATCCTCGAAATCTATGCTATTAAGTTCACCACTCAAACCAAGATCTGAACCAAGAACTCCAATGTCTACAGCGAATTCATCGCATGGTTCTAATTCCATATTTAGTCCAGCTGAATGTGGATTAATTAATGATAATTCAATATTGCTAAAAGAATTGGAATTAGTAACTACTGAACTTGCATCATCAGTATCGAGAGAGATTAAACTGGAAGAAAATTTGAGAAAGAAGAAGAATGCTGTTGATGATAATGGCATGGACAATGTAAATGACACAATCACTGACAGTGTTGATTTTACAGATTTAAACGTAGATATAGACACAAGTTCCACTCACTCGTCAACAATAGCTACACTGGCCAAACAACTAAACGATGAAAGACGCAAACGTTATTTGATTGAAGAAATTCTAATACAAGCACAGCAAAATTCAGATTCAACGATTGATTTGAACCAAATTGTGATTGAAAAGGAAAAGAACATTAATTTGAATTTGAAATTGACCAACTTGACCGAGTCTCTGAAACTACAAAAAGTCGAGAAGGAAATGTTGCAGATTGAAAACCAATCCCTCAGATTGGAGATCATCGAGCTGAAAAGAAAGTATGGAGCAGACAACTAATTTGTATTTTGTATTTGATGTAAACTGTTTATAGACAAGTCTTAGAAAAATAAAAAGTAAAGCATTGAAAACCAAAAAAAATCCGCGGTTGGAAACTTCTTCAACACAAACGCAAATTGAAAAATAATGCTGAACACATACCAGTATAGAAGGTCAAAGGATATATTATCTCCCAATCTAACAGCCATGTCTGAAGAAAACACCAGGAAAAGAGGCCACGATGACATGGAAGATGATTATGACCCATCATCAAGCGCATTGCCTCCACATTTAATGATGGGTGACAACAATGGAGAAATCGACGATTACAATCCTGAACAACCTCCACATATGATTGAATCTCAAGATCAATCAAACGTTTCGAACATTCCAAACCTTGAACAACATCCTCAACATCATGAATATCCACAACAACAATATCAACAGCCCTATGAAAGACACAAAAGACAAAGACGTATGAAATTAAGTGCAGAATTCGAAAGAGCTTATGAATTATGTTCAAACTTACAAAATTTGGGAGATTTGAACAATGAATTTAGAGTTTTATTAAGTCAAAGTTCAGAAACAATGTCATATTTTTGGAATGACTATGAATTCAGTGAAAATGTAATTAAATTCATAGGTGCTACGATTGTCGAATTACCACATAAATCTGTTTTATTTTCAGGCTTAATTATGTTATCCAATGCGAAAAATCCTAAAATTGGTAGTGAAATTTTAAAATGGTTTAAGGAAAGAATTGATGAAGTCTTCTTAAGTTTAGAATCCGGAGACGATGAAAATGATAAAGAAGTTATGAATCTTGGTAAAAATTGGAATAGAATTATTCTAATTTTACGTATGTTTGGCTTATTAGTTAATATAATTGAAGATTTTGATAACGTTATTGAGTTGGTTACTGAATTATTAAACCGTTCAATTCAATTAAGCTCAGATTCTGGATTGGCTAAACTTCTACATTATGAAGTGCTATTGAGTATTCCATATTGTTTAGTTAATGATTCAACAAATGAAGAACTAAAGGAGAAATTAAAACAAACAATTTCTATTTCTAAAGATTTTACGATTCCTGATTCAACAGATAATGGTTCATTCATGCCATTAAACGATACTGAATTATGTATTAATTATAATGATGTTTTGAAATCACTTCCTCAAATAACTGAAGAATATTTGGATGATTTATCCTTATTTTATGATATCAAATCAATTGTTGATCCTTTAATTAAGACTGTTTTGACTGAAAAAGCATTAACTTTGGAAAAGGAAAATCAAAGTGAAGATGTTGAAATGGGTACTGAATTAACTATCGTAAAACACGAACTTGGTAAATTTGCAGTTCCTGATATTACTGTATTTTCCAAATATGAAAACTTAAACAAATTTGCTTCAATTGGCGATAGATTATGGAATTCACCAAGATATCATTTACAAATTTTCAAGCATGAAGATTTCAGAAAAGGTTTAGAGTTTGAAACATTGCCTGATGCTAAGTCATATAATTCCTTAATTCTAAACAATATTATGACTAATGTCTTATTCAATCTTGAATATAATAGAGTGACTGTTTCCAAACAATTTTTAAATTTGCAACTGTATTTTAATGAGAAATTATTTGCAAAACCAAATTCTTCATTAGATAAATTAATGATTATTAATGATTTGAATAAAGGATTGGATTTTGATTTAATTACAAATTTAGAAAATAGTACTGATTTTGAAGAATCAATCAAACATCAAATGATTAATTCAGCGAAAAAAATTCAATATGAATTTGAAAATGGTTATAAATCAACTTGGAAAATGGAAGAAATTGTGATTGAAGCAATTATCAACTTAATTTTCAAAATTCCTGAAGTTGAAATCCCTCTAATTTATTTTGAAACTTTACTGGCAGATACATGTGGACGTGATTGGACAACCGTTAAGAGAAACCAATTACATTCAAATGAAAGTTTGTTATTTTCAAAATTAGTTGGTGATTGTTTCCGTTACTTATTTCAAAACATCTATAAATTTAAGTTTGAAATTTTGAAGAAATTTATAAATTGGTTCTTATTACAAATTAGTAATTTTAAGTTTGAATGGGAATGGCAAGAATGGATTGAAGAAATTGAACGCATTGGAGATTCAAAAATTTATAATTTTAAGAATTATTTTGTTAAAAATATCATTCATAAGGAATTATTAATCACAAATTACAAATTTATTAAAAATAATACATTACCAACAGAATTCAAGAAATTTGCAAACTTATCATTAAAAAATAAAGAAGAATTAATTAAGTTTGATAGTAGATTTTTTGGTGCGGAATTTGCAAGTAAGTACACAATTGAACCATTTGAAAATGTCGGTGGTGAAGATGAAACACCTGCTGAAGAATTTAATGAAAATATTATTGAAACTAACACGGATACCTTCAAATTATTTTCAAATTATTTATTCAACCATGATGAACATCCTTATAATGATCTATGTAGAGATATCTATATGAATTTAGAAAATGTTGATGAAAGCGTGGAATCATTAATTGAATTGACCGATAAACTGCTTAACCAACTTGCAAATGATGAAACAGGAACTGTTGAAAATGGCGAAGAATATTTGGTTACATTAATTGTTGAGAGTATTTGTCTTATTGGATCCAGATCATTCTCAGTTTTTGAAGATAGTTTAAATAAGGTTTTCGGAGACAAATTAAATGCCATTATTTCCAGAATTGATAACAACGAGAAAAATCAATGGATTATCAGTGCAGTGTTGAGAATTTGGAATAATGAACCAAGAATTGGTTTGTTATTCATTGAGAAATTGTTAAGATTTGGAACCTTGAATGAAAAATTAATCATTGAATCTGTCTGGAACTGTAGCGAAAGCAAAATCTTACCATTAAGTGAAGTTTACGCAGATGAATATTTAGAAAGAATGATTGACTTTGCAGATGACGAAGATGGAGAAGATGCAATGATCAAACAAGTTGAATTAATTACCAAGTATCTTGAACTTGCTGTACGTAAAATCAATGAAATCGGCGACTTCCAATTACAGTACATTCTACATGAGTTAAATGACGACAGTTCTGACGAAGATTGGAAACTGCGGGCATTAATCGGACATGTTGTTACCAAACTGAGAAAGTACCCTGAAGTTGACGCAAACAAGGTGCTTGATCTGATAGTCGACGGTGATCTGAAAGAGTATGTCCAGCGGTCTCTCGCATAGACGCGTCGCTGGAAATAACCGCCCACTTTTCGTTTCCTGAGGCTCGGGACTTCTCAAAAAGTGGTGGCGAGAGACGTTGAGCCACATTCCACATTTGAACAGTTTTGTAAGATATTAATAATTCAGTAACAGCAAAGGCAGTAATGTATAGTAAGCAAGTGGAGAGATGAAGGAGATATAAAAGGGAGGTAATTTCCACCTCTTGTGGGGAGCGGTTCCCCGATGTAGTTGTGTTCAACAACAATGACGGTATCACATCCTCAACAATTTAACATCAAGTCCGTGGCAATAATTGGAGCTGGTCCCTCTGGTATTGCAGCTTTACATGAGCTTTCAAGATTGAAAAAATCTGGTGAAACTCTATTTGGTCTAGATGACGTCTCCGAATATGAAAAGAATGACGAGTTGGCGTTCCCTGAGATTGTTGCTTTCGAAAGAAATGGTTCCGTAGGTGGTGTTTGGAGTAAAAGTGCTTATGGACCAAATAACCGTGATCCAAAATTACCTAAAGTTGACAGCAATGCACAGAAGATAGATAACATAGACTTTACTAAACCTGAAAACATTTTCAAGGATATAGAAATCGATCAAAATTTAGAAAAAGAATTAGAACATTCAAGTTTACAGAATCCTGTTACTATCCCATTGTCTACCAATTTGGAACATAGAATTAATCATCAATGGAGAGGTTCGGCGGCTTATACTGGGTTATTCACAAATGTTCCAAACCGATACATGATGTTTTCATTTCATGAAAAGCTGGGTGACGAACTGAAGAAAATCGATAATAAATACAAGCATTTACCAAATTTTGAATCTTCTGATGATGTTTCGGATTATCTTGAAGAAGTTGCCGAAAAAAAAAACTTAACAAAATACATTCGTTTTAATACAAATGTTGAAAGAGTTAAAAAGCTGCCAAATGGTAAATGGGAGGTCATTGTTAACTATCAATCAACTAATGAAAGTGATGGTTCAAAATATTTAAATTGGTATAAACAGATTTTTGATGCAGTTATTATCGGAAATGGTAAAACAATTCCGATTTTCCCGAATATCAAAAATTTATTAGAATTTGCTGATGTTAACAAGGATAAAGTTGAGATTAAACTAGCAAAGTCTGTTCAAGACACGGATTTTATTAAGAAAGCTAAAAAACCTTTATTTATTGGTTCTTCCGTTTCCAGTGTTGACTTAATTCAGTATGCTTTTCCAAGAAGTATTGAAAATCCTTCAATCTATATTTCTAGAAGATCACCAATTGCCCTATCAAGCTGGACAACACAATGTTCTTATTCAAAGGGTATTATTAATAAACCTGAGATTGAAGAATTTTTACCTGAATCAAATTCCGTTAAATTTAAAGATGGTACAATTGAAAAGGATTTTGATGTAATTGTCATTTGTTGCGGTTACCACATGCATTATCCATTTTTAGATAAATCATTCATTGAGTCCAACCCTGAGCACTCATTCAATTGGTTTAGATATACATTTTCAATTGCTGATCCAACATTAGCCTTGGTTGGTAATACATATGCCGTTTTTTTCTTCAACAGAGTCGAATCACAGGCAGCAGCACTTGCTGGTGTTTGGAGTAATCAAAAGGAGTTGCCATCAGTTGATGAGCAAATTGAAGAAAATAAACGTAAACAAGATTTAATCCCTGGTCGGGTTGACAAATTATTCATTTCTCCACTTATTGAGCTTGCAGCTGATAATAGACCACATCCATTTAGTATTAATAAGGCAAAGGATGATCATGTATTTGATATTTCAAGAGGAACAACCATAATTGAATCGTTATTTTTCAAAATTAGAAATGGTGAAGTGGATGCATTGGATGTTACAGCAATCAAGGCTTAACTTGTTAGTTATTTTTTATATTATTGTATATCCTTAAAAAAATTAAAATTATAGAACCTCTATTGTTACGTTAAAAACAGCTTTGAAAATGTCCACGTTTAGTAATTGCCTCTAGATTCTAATTAATAAATTACTTTTTTTTTGTCTATCTATATAAAACACAAAAATACAAAAATATCTAAATAGTTCTATCATTAACCGGATCAATTGCAAAAACTTTATCAGGATTAAGAATTTTATGTGGATCAACCGCAAATTTAATCTTTCTCATCAAGTCAACAGCTGATTCACCAACTTCATCAACCAAAAATTCCTTCTTACCAATGCCAATACCATGTTCACCACTAACTGTACCATCTAATTCTAACGCACGTTTAACCATATTTGAAACTAGCTTGGTAGCTATTTGACGTTCTTCCTCTTTGAATAAAATAATTGCATGATAGTTACCATCACCTGCATGACCAACAATGGAACTTGTTAAACCGAATTTCTCAATTTCTCCCTGTGTAGCCTTAAGCGATTCCACAAACTTTGAAATTGGAACTGCAACATCAGTAGACCAAACTTGAATGTTTGGATCAATTTTTTCCTTACCATACTGAATTGTTGACCATAATGCAGTTTTTCTTGCATTCCATAGTTGAAATTTTTCTTCTTCAGTGGTTGCAAATTCAAATGTTTTAGCATTATGCTTTTTAACAATTCCTTGAACAGTCTTTGTTTGTAAATTAACAGCAGCTTGTGTCGGACCTCCAATTTTTAACAGTAAAGTTGGTAATTCCTCATATTTTTTTTCTATTTCACCTGAATAATTAACAAAATGAATCATTTTATCATCTAGTAATTCAATTGCATTCAATTGAAGGCCTTCTTGAATAAAATCGGAAACTGAAACAGCAGCACCTTCCATATCATTAAATGAAATTAAAACGACATTTTCAAACTTTGGTTTAACATTTAATTTTAATGTAATTTCGGTTACGATACCTAAAGTACCTTCGGAACCAACGAACAAATTAGTTAAGTTATAACCTGCAGATGATTTTCTTGGTCTACGTTTAGTTTTAACAACTGTACCGTCAGGCAAAACAACAGTAACTGAAACAACGTTTTCCCTCATGGTACCATATCTTGAAGCATTTGTACCAGAACATGAAGTTGCAACCATACCACCAATACAAGCACCTGGACCAGGATCTGGGCCGAAAAGTAAATTGTATTCATTTAAGTAATCTTTTAAGCCTTCCCAACCAACAGCGGGTTGAACAACAATATCTAAATCCTCTGGATGTAAAGCAATAATTTTATCCATTTTAGTTAAATCAATACAGATACCATTACGAGTTGAAATAAAATGACCTTCCAATGATGTACCACCAGTAAATGGAACAACTGGAACTTTTAAATCATGACAAATCTTTAACGCAATTGAAACATCTTCTGTTGATTCTGGATAAACAATTACAATTGGTTTTTCACTAGGTTTTGCATGATCTGTTGCCCATGCACTATCACTATGATGTTTAATTTCAGACTCAGTAGAGGAAACTTTAGAAGATCCTAATTTTTCAATCAGTTGTTTAATTGCAATATTAACATCACCATATTTAATTTCATTAACATTTTCTAACTTTGTAGTCGATGAATTTGGGAATACATATTCTGGTGGATTTGAAATCAGTCTATAGTATACTACACCACCAGCAATTGTTGATCCGACAATTAAAGATCCTAAAATATGGGCCCAATTAGTTGAAGGATTGGAATTAGATCTACTTTTGATAGTAGAATTGAACCTTTTAGTGCTGTTGGTAAGTAACTGAGGAAGTCTTACACGTCTGAGAAACTGCATTAGTGTTCAAAAAAAAAAAACAAAGATAACATCAAATGAATTGCCAGTTATTTTGGCCCATCTTTTGGTCTTTTATACACCAGAGATAAACAAAATGTGTGGCTTCAACGCCTTAGAAATTGTGGTTGAGATCTTGTTAGAACATTACCGAGATGCGCAAATGTGAAAAATTGCTTAAGTTACTGGTTATTACCAGCATTACTATATTGGGAAGTAACTAAGTATGAAACATGAAAGTAATCAAAAAGTATGTCAATCTTAGATAGTTAACTTATGGAAATAAGTAAATAGGCTGTCCCATTTCAGGAAAGGCTATGCAGTCAATTATTAGATTATTTGCAGGATATTAAGTATACGCTACCATCCCAAGAAAAGCCAGTAAAATCAAATTGAGAACACACAAAAAATTGAAAAATATCAATTTCTATGCAAATATCTTTTGACAAAAATTATTTACTATGTACATCTTTGTTTTAGTCCATTTTTAATGCTTTTA
>JAJMSE010000078.1:0-44316 GCA_030558305.1 Pichia phayaonensis
TAATAATAATAATAATAATAATAATAATAATAATAATAATAATAATAATAATAATAATAATAATAATAATAATAATAATAATAATAATAATAATAATAATAATAATAATAATAATAACAATAATAATAATAATAACAATAACATAACTGAGCAAATAAGTTCTCAAAGTAATTATCCATCATCTTCATCATCAATTTCAACGAATGCCAATAATAACATTATCCTGAGTGATTATCAACCACCAATTAATAGACCAATGCCACCATCCCAAAGAGCATCTAATGATTTTTCAACAAGTTCAATTTTGACTACCAATACAAATGCAACAAATAGTGATATCAATCCAATTGCAAGACTATCATTAGCGTCGCCTGCATTACCAGTGATAACACAAGCGACCACGACCACAATGACAATCAATAATATGCCAAATGCTCATGAATCCATCCATTCAAATGTTGACTTAACACCACAGTCAGCCACTTCAAGAATTGATTATTTTACTACATCTACAGCAACGACAACTACCACTACAACCACTGCAATTACTCCTGCTATTAAAAATCCTAATAAAACTAATAAAAAAAATGATGATGATAAAGAGAACCATGAAGATATGAAACTTTCAAATGATGATTTTACCTCAGGATTAAAAATTAGTGTTGTCTAGGCTAAGCTGCTAAATTCACAATTACTATCCCTTTAATTTTTCCTATTTTTTTTTCATGAATTAAAACATTTCACCTATTTTTTCTTACTGCATATCCAAGATTTTATTTATAAAGATTAAATCTACATAATTCGTTTGTGTTTTCTGTATTATATCTATATTTTCATTAAATTAATTCATGACCCTAATTTCTACCACCTTTACCGAATTTCTTCTGAAATTCAATTTTACTCTTTCTACCACCACATTCAGCATAATCTAATCTATTCAAATTATAACGTAACGTTTCACCCAATAATTCGTCCCTTAAACCATCAATTTGATACCAAAGTTGATTTAATTCAATTCTTTTACCGATGTTCATGATCTCACGCATATAATTTTGACAATGTTCTAATGAATTACCACTATTCAGAATAAAATTTGTAAATCTAAATGGTATTTTATTTAATATTATTGAAACACATGAGTAAACAGGGATTGGCTTATTATCTTCAGTGACTTCGTTCAATTCATTATCTTCTTCATGATAGTCTTCTTCTTCATTCCTTAATATTTCCATTTCTCTTGCTTGTTTGGATGCCCTTGTTGCTCTCTTATTTGCAGCAGTTGATCCCCATGAGCTACCTTTCTTTCTACGTCTTTTACGAGAATTTGAGTTTTCATTTTCTTCCTCCTTTACATTATTTTGTTTCTTTTCATTTTCTTGCTTGATTTCATTCATTCTTCGTTCCCAACCATCAATTTCACCTTGATTGTGAACAAGAATAAATGACGCAATAATAGTAACATATGGAGATTTTGGTAATGGTGTAGCATTTGCTGAATTTTCAACCTTAATTTGATCTTGTGCATTTACTTCATCTTCCTCGTCTTCATTATCAATAAGTTCATATATTGTATTTCTAGGTAAAATAAATCTTGATGCATTATTCTCATTAAATTCAAAAACTAAACTTGCACCTGTTGAATATCTTTCTTGTAATGGAGATAATTTAGTGTTCCATAAGTCATCATTCGAATCGTCATTATTTAATTTGCCCATTCTATCGTCATCATCAGAATCCAAATCGGAATCGCTATTATTTCGATCAGTATTTGTACTATTTGCTTTTTTTTGTTCATTTTTAATAAGATTATTCTGTTTTTGAAGTAATTTTTCCTTTGCTTTTTCTTCACGTTCTAATCTAATTCTTTCCTTTTCAGCTAGTTTCTCCTTTAGCCTTATCTCCCTCTCACGTTCTCTTTCTTCCTTTGCTTGCTTTTTTAATCTTTCACGTTCTTCTCTTTCTTTAATTTTTTGCTCCATTCTTTCCTTTCTTAACCTTTCCTTTTCTTCCCTTGCTTTAATTTTCTCTAATTTGACTCTTTCTTGTTCGGCTTTAATTTCATTTGCTCTTTTAGTTAATTCATCATTTCTCTTTTTGATTTCTTCAGGGGTTAATTTGATAATGTTTGGTTTTATGTTATTAACGTTATTACCATTTTCGTTCTTTTTACTAAGTTTTGATTCTTGTTTCCGCTTTAATTTATTCATATAACCAGTTGCATCACCCATATTTTTTGCCTTTTGAATATAGTTTTGAAATTCTAAAATTTTTTCAGTATCCGCTTGACCACCTGCAACTTCTTTCATTAAATTCTTAAGATGTAAATCATTTTTGGCTAGCAGGTTTAAGTTATGAATCATAATTGCACTTTCTGGATTTGACATTATATCTTTTGTTGATGTTGATGTTGATGGTAATGACGACGATGTTGAAGATGATGCGGTGGCTGCATGTGTTGGAGTAGCAGGATTTAATTTTGTTATCGGTTTGTTAGTTGCTTTGAAGGTTATAGAATTATCCTTTTTGGCAGAATTTGTTGTTGCTTGTTTAATTTCTATTGGTTTTGGAACAGTCGTCGCAGGTATAGCTGGTGCAGATGGCATTATTATTGGTGCATCTAGTATATTGGGTTTTGGTGTTTCCTGTTGACCTGATACTTCCTGTTTGCCAGATTGTTCTGATGATTTGTTAGATTCATTGGCTAAAGGTTTTTCTTCTTGTTGTTTTTCTTGTGGCTGTTGTTTGTCTTGTGTCTGTTGTTCTTCTTGTTGGATCTGTGTTTTTTCCTGTTGTGTCTGTTGTTTTTCCTGTTGTGTCTGTTGTTTTTCTTGCTGTGTCTGTTGTTTTTCTTGTTCTTGTTCTTGTTGTTTTTTCAATTCTTCTTGTTGCTGTAATTTCAGCTTTGCTTCATTCTGTAACTTTGTTTCATATTCAATTCTAAGTTGTTCTTTTCTCAGTTCCTTCTCTTTCTCTTCCTTTTCCTTTTCTTCTTTCTTTCTTTTCAATTCTTCTGCTTTTTCTTGCTTCCTCTTTAATCTTTCCAATCTCTTAGTCTCAACTTCCAATTGATATTGTTTCTCTCTCTCATCATCCTTTAGAAAATAAAATTTAACTTTAAAATCATGCATACCAGCACAATTTAAATTCAAATCGCAAAATTTAATCATTCTATCCTTTTTATTTGAATTCTTTAAACCGATTAAATTTTGTTCTCTTCTTGTCCAATATGTTTTAAATACATGATTTAACCAGTTAAACCTAGACACAATTAGTGAATTATATAATATCCCACTATCTTTAACACTTAATGATTTGGTTAATTTAGAATAATCAATAGGTTCGGCTTGTTTGGATATGGGTAAATTTTGAATTACTTTAAATGGTCTGTTCAATCTTTGTTTATAAACGATTTCTTTATTTATACCTTCTAGAGGTCGTATCATAATAATTGAAGATGTCTTTCCATTGTTGTTATTTTGAATTGGTGGGGTTGCTTCTTTTTCGATCACCATTGCTAATATAATGTAGGAATTGATAAACAACTATAATAATTTGTCAACCAAAAGGAGAGATAGATAAAACAAGAGTGTTTTTTTTTTAATTTCAACTTCAAATTCGATCTCCAATTCATTTTCAATTTTCGATCTCAAAAAATCAACGCGTTGGATCGATTTTATAAATAATACCTACATATGTAATGTGTAAAAAGAACTTAATCCAATCAACAAACCGATCCTTCTCCTCTTCAAGTTCCCGTACTTTTTTTTCAACAATGGCAGTACAAACCTATGACCTTGCAGAAGGTTTACCGGAGCCGAAAAGATTAAAATCGAAATATGAACCTGATTTGAACGCGTTTAAACCAGGCTCAATAATTAGATGTAAACTAACAAATTTTATGTCATATGCACTGACCGAGTTTCATTTTGGGCCACAAATGAATTTAATTATAGGTCCAAATGGTAGTGGTAAGTCGACATTTGTTTGTGCTGTTTGTATTGGATTAGGAGGTAAATTATCAAATTTAGGTAAAGAATCGATGATAACTGATGGATTTATTAAAGATAATCAAAATGACTCAATTATTGAATTAGAACTAAAAAATTTTGAAAATGAAAACAGGGACTCAGTTACTATTACTACCAAGTTATTTAGAGGCAGGAAAACGCAATGGGAAATTAATTTCAATCCAGTTATGGAGAATGAAATCAAGAAAATTTTGAAAAAATTTAACATTCAATTGGATAATTTATGTCAATTTTTGCCACAAGATAGAGTTTCCAAATTTGCAGATTTAAAGTCCGATGAATTATTAAAGGAAATTGAACGATGTTACGGGAATGGTGAACTATTAGAACAACATAATTTTATAATTCAGTTACAAAATTCAATTGGTTTAGAATCCAAAAAATTGGAAGAATCTAATGAACAACTGGAAGAATTCAAAGCCAAAAATGAATTGCTAAAGGAAAATGTTGAGAAGCATAAATTATTCATAAAATTAACTAAAGCTTTAGAACGATTTGAATTGATTAAACCATATGTTATTTATCAGGATAAAAAGCGTGAAAGGGATGAATATTATAAATTATTTGAAAGTGAAAAGAAAGAATATAAGGAGTTTCAAGAAAGAGTTAAACCAATTGAAGCTGCATTAAGGGAATCAGATGAAGGTTTAATTGAAGTTGAAAATAAACTAAAAGATTATGAAGCAAAAGAGTTAAAATATTCAAAAGAAATTAATACCATTAATGGAAAGATTAAAACCATAATTTCCAAGATCGAGTCCCACTTCTCGGGTTTGAAAGATTATGAAGTAAAATTAAAGGAAGCAAAGAGAGATTACTATAAGTACAAAGATGAATTTCAAAATGTTAATGAAGATATGTCCAAAATAGCAATTCCTGATCCTAAACAAATTCTTCAATGGAAAGAACAAAGGAAATCGATTAGAGTTGAAAAATATGAAATTGATGATCAATTGAGTAATTTAAATAGTAGGTTAGATGCAGCAAAACGCCAAATTGAAAAAATTGCAAGTAACATTAATCAAGAAAAGAATAAATTGAATTCAAGGGATAGATTGAATACACTGGATCAACGAAAGTATAGGGATGCAATTAATACAATTTATAATTTACGACAATTGAAAAAGCAAGGTACAGACTTAAAATTTTTTGAACCTGCATTAATTATGCTAAATGTTAATGAACAAACAGTTGCACCAATTATTGAAGCATTAGTCTCACCTCAAAATTTGACAGCAGTTATTGTCACAACAACTAAAGACTTTAATGGGATTGTTGATTTTACTACGAAATCAAAATGTAAAACATCAGTTAGAACAATCAGCGATCCTTTTAATTATGATAATGATAGAATTTCAAGACAAGATATCATAAGGTTAGGATTCGATGGGTTTGCAACAGATTTTTTAAATGGGCCGCCAGAAGTTATTCAAATGTTATGTGAGAATAATTACTTACACAGAATTCCAATTTCAATTAAAGGGTTGACCAATGCGCAGAAGGAAAATATCAGTAAAGAAATTGAAAAGGGGCTAAATTTAGTCAAATATGTTAGTTATGATGAACTTTATACGATGAATAGGTCAGCATATGGTAAGAGACAAATTTTCACAAACATTAAATCCTTCAGATTAAAGTCAACGATTTTCGTCAATGGTTTATCCAATCAACAAAAGGAAAATATTAATCAATATATTAATAGGTTACAGGAAGAAGCCAAACAGATTGAGGAAAAGAAGGTACATTTAGCAGATACTTTAAAAGATGTGAAACATAAAGCAACTGAAAAGGAAATGTCTGTTAATAATATTGATAAAGATATTAAAAGTGCAGGTGATGTTAATAAAGCTATTGAAAGATTAAAACAAAGGAAATCGATTATTGAAGATAAAATGCTAGCAAAGAAAAAATTGTATAAGTCATTGAAGAGCAACAATAATTTAGAAAATAAAAATAAGATTTTCAACAAAATTGAAGAATTGCTTAATGAGAGATTGACATTACAAAGTAAGGATAAGAAAGCGGTGCTGATTGAAAAGGTTGCAAATGATGATAATAAGATGAAGTTACAAATTTCGTTAATCGAAGGAAAAAATAAATCATTGTCAATCAACAGATTGAATAATTCGATTAAGCTTGAAAAAACGGAGAGACATGAAAAGATTAAAGAAATTAAGGCAAAATTCAAACAAGTGAATGAAGATTACACACGTACCCTTACTGCGTATAAACAAAAGGTTTCGGATTTAACAGAGGAAGATAAGAATGAAATGTCAATTATAATTACGGAAATGGCCGAAAATGAAACTTTGAATCTACAAGGATTGAATAGTAGAATTGAACAAATCAAATCAGAAATCCAGCTAAATAATCGTAGTGGTAATGAAAACTCAGTAAGGAAATTACAAGAAAACGAAGAAAAAATCCAAAAATTAAGTGAAATGATCCCTAGATTGGAAAACACCGTTAAACAACACAGTGACAATTTACAGAAAACTTGTGACAGTTGGGAAGCCGAGTTGGATAAAATCATTGTGATCATTTCCAACGATTTTGGGCACAACATGGGCAAAATTGCCAGTGCCGGTGATGTCAAGTTGGACAAAAGTGATACCGATTACAATAAATGGAGGCTCATTATCCAGGTTAGTTTTAGAGACAACGAGCCGCTTACGGAGTTCAACGGGGCCCAGCATTCTGGTGGGGAGAAGTCGACCACCACGGCTATCTTTTTGAACTCTCTACAGGGTCTGACCAACACGCCTTTCCGAGTGGTGGATGAAATCAACCAGGGTATGGATGCCCGTAATGAACGACGGGCACACGAGCTGATAGTCCAGAGGGCCACAGGCAAGAACTCGTCCCAGTACTTCCTCATCACGCCCAAGCTCCTGGGCGGTCTCTACTACGGCGGGGGGAAATCGATGGCGGTCCACTGCATTTTCGCTGGGCGGTGGCTGCCGCTGGGCGAGGGGCAGTCAAAGTTTGCTGGGCAGTTTCTGGAAATGGGCGTGGGCACACAATACTGCTAGTGGGGAGGGCCCGAAGTGTGTGCGGTGCGCGGGGGTGGGTGGTGGAATGTGTGCGGTGCGCGGGGGGCACGCGCAAAGAGAGAAAACTGGATTTTCATCGGATTTTTCACTTTTCAATATTTTCAATATATTCAATATATTTATTTAGTTTTTTGTTTGTTTGTTTATTTTCCCCTTCCATTTCCTTTGATATCCGTTTATTAAACAATCAAACATGGGTTCTTTCAAATTCACCAGATCATCTGCTTATCTTTCAAGATACCAAACTCCTTTCAGAAGAAGAGCTGAAGGTAAGACCGATTACTATGCTAGAAAGAGATTAATCACCCAAGCAAAGAACAAGTACGCTACTCCAAAATACAGATTAGTCGTCAGATTCACCAACAAGGATATCATTTGTCAAATTGTTTCCTCCACTCTTACCGGTGATGTTGTTTTAACTGCTGCTTACTCTCACGAATTAAAGAACTACGGTATTACCCATGGTTTAACTAACTGGTCAGCTGCTTATGCAACTGGTTTATTAGTTGCAAGAAGAGCTTTACAAAAATTAGGTTTAGATGAAACCTATGCCGGTGTTGAAGAAGTTGAAGGTGAATTCGAATTAACCGAAGCTGTTGAAGATGGTCCAAGACCATTCAAGGTTTTCCTTGATGTTGGTTTACAAAGAACCACCACTGGTGCTAAGGTTTTCGGTGCATTAAAGGGTGCTTCTGATGGTGGTTTATACGTCCCACACTCCCCATCAAGATTCCCAGGTTGGGATATTGAAGGTGAAGAATTAGATGCTGAATTATTAAGAAAGTACATCTTCGGTGGTCACGTTGCTGAATACATGGAAGAATTAATGGATGATGATGAAGAAAGATACTCTTTATTATTCAAATCTTACATTGAAGATGACATTGATGCAGATGCTGTTGAAGACATCTACATGGAAGCACATGAAAAGATCAGAGCTGACCCATCTCCAAAGAAGGCAGAAGACAAGAAGGCACAATATGCTGCTGAATCCAAGAAATACAAGCAAAAGAAACTCACCAGAGACGAAAGAAAGGCGAGAGTCGAAGCAAAGATTTTACAATTCAAGGCTTCAGCTTAAGTTTTTTATCTTTAATATTGTATAGATTACTTATAGTTTGTAACTAATGGTATACTAGTTATTATTGTTAAAACATGAGTGAACGATTGATTTCTCTCAATCGGCACTGTTTATCAGATCTGTAAGTCAGAACGTTTACGTACATACGCCCCTTTTTTTTGTTCCGTTTCATTCAACTGAGCCGCTTTTCTTTTAATACTGACATTCGTTTATACAGTTCCCCTTACACAATTACCCAATATATATTGACAGTGCTCAACCTAATAGAAAATGGTTTGAAGAATGGTGATACAATAAAGTTGGAACTACTTTCTTCAACTTCAAAATCTAAATCTTTAATAACATTCCCAAATTTTGATTATAAAATTAACAGAAAATTCACTATCTATTTTAAAATCTTGCATCTAATCTATAATCAACTAAAATTAAATAATGTGGTATCAAAGAGACAGCTTTATTATTTAGATGTTAACCTATTTCAAAATCAATCAATTGTTGATAATTGTGTCGATAAAATTGCCGATTGTTTAGGTGTATCAATTGAAGATTTGAAAATATCAGCTTCTCAAAAAGGTTTAGTTTATGGTGATTTAGAAATATTGACTAACACTAACGTCATATATTCAACTAAAAGATCAAATTCTTCAACACTAATTCCTCCAATTAGTTTGAACTCAAAACCTGAAGATTTGAAAATAACCTTTAATAATAATAGTTGGGAACAGCCAAATGCAATAATAATCCTTGAAAAAGATGCAATTTTATCAGGTTTAATAAATAATGAAATTAATGCACCTCAATTCCAAAATTCAATCCTAATAACTGGCAGAGGATTCCCTGATAGATTAACAAAACATTTTATATACATATTAACCAAAACTTTCAGTCAAATTCCAATTTATGGTTATTTTGATTCTGATATTTATGGACTTATGATTGCAATAGATTATAAATTCAAAAATTTCAATTCTCCTTGTCAAAATTTAATAATTAAAGGTGCATCATTATTTCCAAAACATTTTAATACCAATTGCAAAATGGACTATTTTATACCTTTAAATGATCGTGATGTTTTTGTCACAATTTCACAATTCCAATCATTGCTTGATAATAATAACTTAAAGCATAACTTAGCTTCTTTAATAATTCATATGCAAAGATCATTATTCCTTCAAGTCAAAAGAGAGTTACAACTATTTGATATATTGGATGACCAATTATAATGATTATTTCTTTAACCTAAATGGTTTTAAATAAGTACCATTATTCTTCCTATTATTATTATTAATAATGATATTTTTGGATTTTTGAATTGGAAGTATATTTTCCTTTAACTCAAATGACATATCAATCAAATCATCTTCACTTTCTTTAATTAATGTATCGTCATCAATTAAACTTTTCGAATATTCGGTATCAAATAATAAATCACTGTTTATAGATGAAACTCCAAGGTCGGAGCTATCCGAATTTAAACTCAATCTGTTGCTCGATCTATCAGCATATGTTGACATAAATAAACTATCCCTTAATGATTCACCATGCCATGAATTGTTTCTTCTATAATAATTGAGTATCTTTTTTTCTCCTTCAAGAAGTTGATTACTCAATCTATTTAAGTAACAGCTATCAATAATGGGGAATCTACTATCCTTCCATTTTGAAAAGTCTATTTCTTTGATATTTGGCTTTATACTGATAATTGATTTTCGATGTATAGCTGATGCCTTCAAGTCTTCATCTTCCTTTTTATACCCAATTGCTCGTACTTTAGCTGGCATATTTTTGTAAATCAAATAATAAATTAATCCAATAATTGATGGAATTAATGTAGTGAATAATTGGGAAAGTGTAATTTCATCTTGTACGATCTTCAATATAATTGGGGATATCAAACAAATTAAAATATTCATTAGCAGATTATTCATAGTCGTTAATTGCTGTTTATTTTAAAAAAGTAACGGAAAAGAGGCATACAATGTGATAGATCAAACTAAAAATATCAAAATGAAATCGTGTGAACGAACGGAGAATGAAAACAAAATAAGAATCAAGACAAAACATTGATTCCTTCTTTTTTTTTCACATTCTTGCGAGATGCGATATGCCTACGTTTATCGTAATCTTACATGATTTTGAGTTTAATTTATTTGACAAAAGTTTAAATACATTTATTTTATATAGATAGGTAGATAGATATGTAGATAGATAGATAGTATTCAGATAGTATAATTCCCTCAAACATACATACTAAATTTTTAAGTCAAAAAAAAGAACACACAACTTGGTATAAATTTATTCATTTTTATTAGATCTCACACGAATAACATTGTTTAAAATTCTTTCATAGACTTCATCTGCCTGTCCAATAATTTCTCCATCACTCAGTGAATTATGGCTAATGGTTGGACTTAATGTATCGTCATCAAGAATTGCAGAATCCGAATTATTGTTCAAATTATTTGCAATATTTGCCTCAGAATTTGAATTGAAATTTGTTTCACTATTATTACCAACATTGTTATTTTCAGAAATTGGACTTTCAGCAATTGGTAAAATTTCCCTTGGGACTCTTTTTGCATCAACGTGTTTATAAATCTTTTCAACCGTTGAAAAATCTTTATTAACCTTTTTAATTAAGTCACTAATACTTTCAATACCTTTAGCTTTCATGATAGTTTCTCTTAATTCAGAACCCGATGGAATTGCATTAATCTTTAATTTTCTCTTTTCATTTGCCTCATTTTCAACTCTTAATCTTTCTTTTTCTTCAGCTTCAATTCTTAACCTTTCCATCTCCTTTGCAATTTTTTCTTCTTCCTCTTTTTTAGCAGCAGCTGATTTATCGCTATCAGTATCATTCAAAATAACTTTAGAATTTTGTGAATCATCAGGCATAATATCATTTTGTTGTTGGACAAAGAAACCCCATCTATGTAATTCACCTTCTTCTTCCTCTAATTTCTTTGCATGAACACTAGTGGAAGAAAACTTTCTCATTAAAACTCTCTTACCTGTAGTACTGTCAACTGGAACACTATCAGCATCTGCAACAACAATATGTGGAGCTTCGCTTGGGCCAGTAATCTTCGTTTCTTCAATAAAATCATGATCGTTATTTTTAGCAAGATTGTCGATTGAATGATGTCTTACTAATTGAGATGATAAGTTTCTCATCATACTTGGACGTGCGCCATGATCAATGTTACTGATATCATCATGCATATTCAATAACTTATTCTTATCATCATCATTTAATTTAATTTCATCTGCAAAAATTGTAAAAATATTTTCTAATGAATCATCTAACAAACAGAATCTCAATAAATTTTCTTTACCTTCAATTGATAAGTTACCCTTTTCACGAGTTTCAAATAATCTATTCATTGCACTATGGATTTCGTTTCTTAATTTGATAGTCTTTTCAATCAATGACTTATAAATAATGAAACGTTCTTCACCAACAATTTCTAAGTCATTTTCTAACAAATGTTCAGCAGCCTTGGTTAATAATGATCCATCAAAAATTAAATCATCATCCTTAGCAGTTAAATCAGTTGTTGCGGTTGTATTTGCACTAGTATCTGAACCAGCAACTGATTTAGTTGATTTATAATTTGGCTTTGATTTTTTACTATTTGCATTCAAGAAGGATTCCATATTTCTCATTAAGAAAAATGCGATTCTTGATGCTAATTCTTCATCCAATCCATCATAATCCATGTCAATGTTATAAATATGAGAATTTTTAACAGCTGAGTATAATGCTGAAACAATTTTTGAGGTAACCACTTGGTTTCCTAAAATTGAAACATGAACTAACTTTGAACATGCTTGGAATATTAAACATAATTGGACAATTGAAAATTCTGTTAAACTATCGAAATCAAAATGAAGCCTTCTCAAATCTGGATACTTTGGTAAATTATCTCTTAAAACGGGGATAATATCAGGAAATAAATGGGGATTATTACTTAAATCCAAATATCTTAAAGATTTCAATGATGCCAAATTTTTAATTAATTCTGAACAGTCACTCAATTCTATATCAGTTGAATTTAATGATAAAAATTGTAAATTGATATTTGATGCATTCGTTTTAATTGCATTATTTAAAATTTTGATTTGACCTAAGGATAAATTATTAAATGCAAAATCTACCCCAATGCATTTTGAATCTTCCATTGAAATCCAATTTAATAAATTTTGCATCTTTTGATTATCCAATTGTGATGAAGCTAAACCTAATTTTTTAGTTTTCAAAACTAAGCCTTTATTAACCAAATTTGCAAAATCGTTATTAGTTAAGTTACAACCATTTATAATCAATTCATCAATACCGCCTCTTGAAATTAAGGTTTCAGTAAATAAATTCCAATCTAGTTCATTTCTTAAAACTGATTTTGCATTTCCATCGTTTGATTTCTTAACTTTTTGTTGAGAAATATCTAATTTTTGAATAATTTTATTAGTTTCAAGAAATTTACAAACAAATTTCCAGCCTTCACTATCAATTGGTACATTTCTTAAAGATAGTTTATCCAAATATTTGGAATTTTTTAAACTAATTAAAATAATTTTCAGCATATCAGTATCGATTGTAACGTTATCAAAAATAACAGTTATAACAGGAGCAACTGATAGAAAATCAGAAAATGATAGAACATCAATTAATGTAGGCTTTGGATTCAGCATTTTCAAAACGTGCAAAGGTCTCGATTTATCTTTTAATTGTTTTAAAGATGCAGGTATTGGTAAAATTTCCCTCAAGTGACAACATCTTGTATATAAAGTTTCTAAACTGATTTCTAAATTTAATTCATCAGATGGATTTATTGTAGATGATGAATCATTCCCAAAATAATTGACATGTTCGTGAAGTGGTGTATCGATATCCAGTGAATCGTCTTTACTCATAAATCTTGAATCTGTAATATTTTCCTCTTCTTCAGATTCATCATCAGATCTTAGGAATGAATTTTTTCTCTTCTTAAACGATGAAACTTCTTTAGCCATTCTTAATGCAGCAATATGGGCTTCTTCTGAATGTTTTTTGGATTCATTCAAGAAAAACTTTTGTCTTGCAACAGCTTGTTCGTATAGTTTTGGATCAACAACTGGTTTCTTGTCCTTTGTTTGTTCATTAAAACTGTTTGTTATACCAATTGATAATTTTGGAGGTGGTGCCAGCATATCTTCAGGTATCAGGACATTACCCTTTTTAGGTCTCCTTGAAGGAATTTGTTGTTGTGGATCTTCGATTAGTTCATCAAGTGCAAAACAGACACGTTTGAAGGAAATATTATCCAATACATTGGGTTTATGTTTTTTGTTTGTTAGTTGTTGCTGTTGTTGAGATTGTTGAAGTTGTTGAGGTGATTGTATAGGTTTTATTGGCACAGCGTTTTTTGGAGTTACACTTCTTGAAACTATTGGCGATGATACTGATGATTTGGCCTGAATTGGCGAACTTGGTGATGCTGTTGATTTCAATTTTGAAGACAATGTTGATAATAAAGATTTTTTAGCTGGTTTTGAAGTTTCACTTGCATTTGATGGAGATTTCTGTCTACCAAATAGTATTGAGGAAGACCTTGACCTTGTACCTGTTGTTGAGGTTGAAGCTGACGTTGGAGTCGAACTAGGAGTTAGTTGGTGATTATTTAGTATAGCAGTTGCTGGATTATTTGAGTAAGAACTTGGTGTTGAAGGTGTGAATGAAGATCCTGATTTATAACTATTTAAGGATTGTAGATCATGAGGAGAATTGATTGAGCCTGTAAGAGTGGCATTATTCGATGGAGAATTTGGTAAAACCGAAGTATCAATTCTTAAAGAAGAACTTGAGGCTGACGATTTTAATGAAGATTTAAGTGGGGTATCATTTTTTAAAGGAATTGAAACAGGAACAGTTGTTGAAGCAGTTGAACTAACTGGAGAAGACAAATTGATAGAAGAATCAATTAGTGAACCATCAGAAGTTATATCATTACCCATTGATTGAATTAAAGCTTTTTGTTGGGCATGCAATAAATGAGATTGAACTTCATTACTAATTGTATTTGTTGACCTTTTGGATAATTTCTTAACTTCTCTTCCACGAAATAACCAGTCAACATCAGTATTTGAGACACCCGGATCTAGAAAGGAGGAAGAGAATTCATCCTTTAAATCAGCATCGGATAAAATGAACTTCTCCAAATTTTTATGTTGTTGGTTGACCATGATGGAAAGAATGGACAGTGTGGGGTATCTTGCCTAAGGAGAGAGTGATGCAAAGGAAGGAACAATAAGAAAACTCACACAAAGAGAAAACAGGAGCTCTTTAATGTCTTTTGTCTCTTGGACAATGTGTAGTACACAGATTAATTTACTGTTAAGTCCTCTGTCTTGCAAGAAAAACGGCAATTTCAGTGATGCTCTGCGGAAGAGACGGGAGATGACATCATTTGCAACCGCACACTGATCCGTTGCACAGCTTGTGCCCACAGCAATTACATACAGCACTACGATTACACAAACTACGAGGCTTGTCGACATGGGGGCGCTATCCCACACACACAGACCCAGACAGACATGCACCTTAACTACCAGGCGCCTCTCCATAAGCAACTGCGAAGTCCATTTCCCACTCCGCACCAATCACACAGACAGCAAACTAAATTTTTCTGGTGGAAATTTAATTTTTGAGTTTAGTGTTTTTCCAGAACTTGGAAAATTCTGAGAGATTTTTTTCTGCTTCGGGGTTTATTCCTAATCCGTGCGGGTCGGCATTAGCGTCGGACTTGTCAAGTCACTGCATTATCTATGTGTATGGTACAAATATGCTGGATTGCTGGGACAGACATTGATTAATAAAATCTAAATAAAAAAACCCTAAACAAATATAGCTATAAATATAAATTCAAGATTATAATGAAATTAAGATAATCAGAATAGTGACAGTAGAAAAAAAGCCCATGAAGACATGGATTCTCTGAAAAAACGGAAATGAAGAAACGAATTTGTAGGTCTAAAAAGTATTAAAAGATGGGTACCACGAAATGAAAAAAAGTAGTAATGGATATTCCCATTAACCAGTTAGATTTAAATCAAAAATATAACTGATAAAATGAAATAAACAATTGATTTGTTAACATTTGAGAAAATTGTACCAGCTGAACCTTCATAAATATGAACCGATGCAGATGGTGCTTCGGACGCAACTCCAGAAGTTGTTCCAGAAGCGGTAGTTTGTGGTTGAACAATAACTGTTGGCTGAGTTAAATGAGTGTTAGTATTGGTATTAGTGTTAATGTTAATGTTAATGTTAATGTTGGTATCATTGGTGTTGGTGTTGGTGTTGGTGTTGGTGTTGGTGTTGGTGTTGGTGTTGGTGTTGGTGTTGGTGTTGGTGTTGGTGTTGGTGTTGGTGTTGGTGTTGGTGTTGGTGTTGGCGTTGGTGTTGGTGTTGGCGTTGGTGTTGTTGGTCTCGGTCTTAGCGTTGGAAACTTCAGCACCAGTCCTATCAGTTTGTCCGTTAGTTAAGCCTGGTTGGCCAGCAGTGAGTGGAGATTCTGTCGGAGGATTTTCACCTTGGCATTCAGCCTTAGTACAAGTAGTTTGGGTAGCAGTAGTATTCTCGGTAACTGTATGAACAACAGAAGTTGGAGTTGAACCGCATTGTTCATCAGTGCATTTAACTGTAACTAATGTGCTCTCTGTTGAAGTAGTAGTTGATTGTGGAGTTGAACTTGGCTCATTGGTGGAAGGTGATAATGTTTTTAAAGGTAGTGATGATGATGTGGTTGTTGGAAGAGGTGTCGTTGAGGTTGTTTTCACAGGTGGAGGTGGTATTGATGATGATGATAAACAAGTCAAATCAGGTGTTTCAATGACAACTAACGTAGCATTGACATATTTTCCAGCATTATTAACAGTTGCCACATTTGTAGTGTAAGTGTATGAAATACAATTGTCTGCAATTTCTGTAGTAATTATAACATTACATGATGGAACTGGGGTATATTGGATTTCAATTATATTGGTCACTGGTACATTATCAACGGTAACGACAGAAGTTGAGGTAGAAACAGTAAAGGAACAATCAGTTGCTGGAACGTATTGGGTGCTGGTTGGTGGAACCACCGGTGGGCATGAGCCGGTTGGTGTTTTGACAATAACATTAGTGAAAGTAGTTGGCTCGTTATCAGAACCAACAGACGTAATTGTGGTTGTAATAGTAGTTGATGAGCAGTCAGTAGCTTCTGTGGTTATAGTCTTAATATAACATGTTGAAGCTGGTTCGCTGATAACAACATTGATGACAGATGTAATTGAACCATCATTTCCTGTAACAACTGATGTAGACGTGGTTGAAGCATAAACACAGTCAGATGCAGTAATGGTAGTGGTGATGATACTATTGGATGTACAAGTAAAACCTGGAGTTTTAATAATAACACTGTGGATAGAAACAACTTGATTAGCAGAATTGGTGAAAACGCTGTTAACGGTAACAGTTGTTGGAATACAATCAGTTGCTGGCAATATGGTGGTAGTAACAACATCGGATGTACATGATGGTACAGGTGTACTAACAATAATACTGACAACCGTACTGACATTCATTGCAGAATCTGTAACAGCAGTAGTTTGAGTTTCGGTCACTAAAACACAATCAGTGGCTGGAACTGTGGTACTAACTGTAATTATTTTGGTACAGGTAGCAGCAGGCGTACTGACAGTAACATTGACAACAGTGGTAACTTCACCGTTACTTGCAGTAACTGCTGATGTTGATAAGACGGTGGTCAAAACACAATCGGTCGCTGGAACGGTGGTAGTATTCTTGGTAGTTGTAGTACAGGAGGAAGCTGGTGTACTGACAGTAACATTGACAACAGTGGTAACTTCACCGTTACTTGCAGTAACTGCTGATGTTGATGAGACGGTGGTCAAAACACAATCGGTCGCTGGAACGGTGGTAGTATTCTTGGTAGTTGTAGTACATGAGGAAGCTGGTGTACTGACAGTAACATTGACAACAGTGGTAACTTCACCGTTACTTGCAGTAACTGCTGATGTTGATGAGACGGTGGCCAAAACACAATCGGTCGCTGGAACGGTGGTAGTATTCTTGGTAGTTGTAGTACATGAGGAAGCTGGTGTACTGACAGTAACATTGACAACAGTGGTAACTTCACCGTTACTTGCAGTAACTGCTGATGTTGATGAGACGGTGGCCAAAACACAATCGGTCGCTGGAACGGTGGTAGTATTCTTGGTAGTTGTAGTACATGAGGAAGCTGGTGTACTGACAGTAACATTGACAACAGTGGTAACTTCACCGTTACTTGCAGTAACTGCTGATGTTGATGAGACGGTGGTCAAAACACAATCGGTCGCTGGAACGGTGGTAGTATTCTTGGTAGTTGTAGTACATGAGGAAGCTGGTGTACTGACAGTAACATTGACAACAGTGGTAACTTCACCGTTACTTGCAGTAACTGCTGATGTTGATGAGACGGTGGTCAAAACACAATCGGTCGCTGGAACGGTGGTAGTATTCTTGGTAGTTGTAGTACATGAGGAAGCTGGTGTACTGACAGTAACATTGACAACAGTGGTAACTTCACCGTTACTTGCAGTAACTGCTGATGTTGATGAGACGGTGGTCAAAACACAATCGGTCGCTGGAACGGTGGTAGTATTCTTGGTAGTTGTAGTACAGGAGGAAGCTGGTGTACTGACAGTAACATTGATAACCTTTGAAGTTTTACCATCTGAAGTAACAACATCTGTTTCACTAACTGTAGTTAAAATACAATTTGTTGCTGGAACAGTTTTAACGATAGTTGAAGTTGATGGTGGAACACAATTTGCAGTTGTGGTTGCAATATTCACAATAACTGATTCGGTAATAGCCCAATCTGTACCAGTCGTTCTAACAACAATGGTACTTGTAGCAGCAATACAATCCTCTGCAGTTGAGATAGTGGTTGTTAAAATGGTAGTTGGAGGTGGTGCATAACAAGATGGATGTGGGCCACTAACAATTGCAATACCAATAGTTGAAGTCTGACCATCAATGACGGTGGATGAAAAAGAAGTGATGGTGGATGATGTAGTACAAGGACCCCAAATATTACTCGTTGTCCAAGATGAAACAGCATCAGTACAAGGAATAACAATAATTGCATCCGTAGCGGTTTGTGGATAACCATTTGGATCAACTGATGTAGTTTGAGTCAAGTATGTATAAGTTTGAAATCTTCTCCAACATGTAGTAGATTCGGAAACTGAAGGATTGTAAACAATTTTATAAGTAGAGGTACTAACAACACCATACGAATTAACATACGTACCATATGATGTAACAGTTTTGACAGAATTACCAGTCCAGAAAGAAAGGGATGAGGAATAACTTGGAACATATTCAACATACTCAAAGCCTGTAACAACAGTTTGAGCATTAGTCAAAGTTATAGTTCTTGTTGAAGTATATAAACCTGTCCACTCAGTAGCAGAAGTAACTGGTTGTGGATAAATAATTTTCCACATCCATTCTGTTGTAGTGCCATCAACAACAGCAGTATAAGTTGAAATAACATTTTTATTTGTTGAAAAAGCCGTTGTAGTAGGAAAGCTGGTCCGTTGGATAACTTCAAGAGTCTTTGTCGAACCAAGTGTTGTAAGGTAAGTTGTTTCCACTGTACCAACTTTTATTGATGTTGATGGAATTGGGTAGTAAACATCAACTTCTAAATAATAACTTGTTGTACCACCACTAACAACTGTCCTGGTAAAAGTACTCATAACTTGTTTGGTATCAGTACCTTGCGCATATGTATAACTATACGATGGAAGATAAACGACATTTGTTTCGGAAATTAATGTCGAACCTTCAACAACAGTAGAGTAAGTAATTGTGCTATACGATGTAGTTGGTTGACCCCAAGTAACTGTAGTTTGACCACGGGGAACATCCACTTCGTAACCTCTCGATGTTGAAACAGCACCATCCTTAAGTGTAATGACACTTGTGACCATAAAAGTTGAAGTATAACCACCATTGATAAACTTAGTAGTAGTTGAAACGGATGGACCTATAACAACAATCACAGAAGTGGTAACCGGTTTACCACCGATAGTGGTTGTGAGAGCGGATGTAATAGTTGTTGGATTCTCAACGTTGGATTGTATATATGTATATTGCAAATTTGGTTCTTGAATTACGATCATAGTGGTAACAAATTGTGTCCCAGCAGTCGTACCTGTAATTGTAGTAACGAGAGTTCTAGTTGCTGCAACATTTGTATATACAGTTGTAGTTGATAAAACTGGAACACCAATATCGACAACACTTTCTAAGATAGTTGAACCTCTAGTAACAACGGTCGTTAAATAAGATGATGTGTAATATGAAGAACCTGATATATAATTTGTTTTAGTGGAGGCAATAGTCGAAAAATAAACCTCTTCTTCGATGACAACAGTGGTGACACCGTTTGTTGTATAAGTACGTGGAATTGTGATAGTTGTAGCAATATCAGTACTGTAATAGTAATAAGTTGATGATGAAATTTTAGTAGTAATAGTACTTGGAGTACAAACATTGGTTGGATCATTTTCTAATTGGTAAACGAAAGCACCAATATTTTGAGGAGTTGAGGAATGAGGTGGTGTAACACTTAATTGAATACCAGCAGCAGAAATGAAGTTTGCATAGACAAGTCTAATTGGGTAGTATGAACCACCTTCAAAATAGATCCAGACACTGGTTTTTGCAGCAGGTTGATTCCATGGTTTGTAGGCAAATAAAGCAGCAGAATTAGCACTACCGGATGGAATTGAAGCTGGCTTACAACAATCATAAGCGCCTTCACCGACAAAAAGCATGACACCGTCATCAATCTTACCTAGGTCGAATTCATATAGACCGCTCTGTTCAGCTAAGTTAAAAAAAAAGGAAAAGCAAGGAGAGAAAGATTAAAATTGTTAGTATTTTTATTCATTAACATGAGTAATGGAACAAAAAAGAAGTAAAAGGGGAAAAATAAAACATACCTTTGAAATAACCCATATATTCAACAACAAAGTTCGAACTATCAAAACTAGCACCGTAGAGTTCTTGTGTACCACCTGGAAGATCGAAATTGATATTAACAATGCCGCTTGAGGAGCCAATCACAGTACCAGACCTATAACCATTGGCATAAAAGGCAGGATCAGAATAATAAGATGACTGCGGACTGGTGTATTGATAAATACTAGCTTCGAAACCTGCTTGTGAACTAATTGCATTGATATTACAAGCAACATTAGTTATTTGAATATCATCAGCAAGAACTGAATTTATCAAAAGGAAAATAGATAAGCAATAACTAAAGATAGACTTCATCTTTAGCTAAATATGTATTTATATGAGTATTTACTTTGAGATTGGAAATATAATTAAAATAGAAATATTTGCAAGCATGTTAAAGATCAAAACGTAATTTGAAAAATGGAGAGATTATCTGTTTCTTATATGCCCTTTCCTTCAACACATTTTTCACTTTCAAATACCAATTTGCCGATAATTTACAAACAACTAGGACCTCCACATTCATTCTAGATGTCATTAGCGTGAACATGAGCCAATGATAAAATATGAAAAGTAATTTTGAAAATTGTGCATAGCAAGCTGATATTAGAAAAGGAAATGTAAGCTGGATAAGCTGTGTCTTGGGCTAAATGGAGTTGAAGCAGGATCTCATTCAGAATCATTACTTTTTATTCTGAAGAACATTTACGATGGAGTTCTGCAGAAGCTTAATGTCCAACTCACAATTATTGGACGTCAAATGTGGCAGCCTATGCATGGAAGTATTTCCAAAGTTCCGCCAATATTGAAGCATTGTAATTTTCCAGAATTGATCTACGATGGGTTTGGTGGGAAATAGAAACATTGACATTTTGGGTAATTGCTGTATAGTTCCATAGAGGCTGACGAAGTATTTGAACAATAGCCGAAAAAAATAATGTGGCAATTAATTTACCCCATGTTGTGTCTTTTCTTTTCTTCCTCGGTAGGGAAATAATAAAGTTAGTGATGCCGATTCGTATCATGAGAACTCGAAGATTGAGTGCAAAACTTTATCCAGGGTGCGCGGGGCTCCGAATTGAAGAACTGCGCCATATGCACGAGACCAGTCCAGGCATATCGGAAAGGGGGAAAGAATGTCTTTGTTGAGCAAAATGAGGCTTCGTCACCCACTGCACCATTATGTGCCTGTTCTAAGCAACAACATTAGTCTCTGTGTAGCGCAGGTCGGCCGGTCCGTCCGATGCTGGGACTATTCCACCACATACATTCTGCGGCTTCTGCGCAGCGGGGAAAACGCTTTGTTCGCACACGGACTTTTCTGTAGTTCTCGCTTAACATGTACACAGCCCACAAAAGGACCAGTCCCAGACTGAGCGTCACTCTGTACACCGTCTTAACTGTATTTGCAACCAAAGGACGACATGGTCTGGACAAGGACTGGGTGCCACAAATCCCTCATAGTGCCAAAGTGTCCTTCGGGTCCGGTTTTTTTATTTGTCTGTCTGCTCCGCCCAACCCCGCTTTTCCCTTTCAATCTCCTGTTGTTTTGGCCATTTTAGACGCTTTAGACGTTTTGGACGGGTTGCATCCAATGTCCTCTTCGTAAGTGCTCTGATGTAATCTGTAGAAAGCTTATAAATGAAATGATGTTCGATGTAACGAACGACAGCTCGTATAAGGAAGGATACACATGAAACCAACAGATTGTTCCACTTCCACTTCCACTTTCAGATCTTTGCATCGATCTGCATTTCCTTAACCCCACTCTCAAGAAGCTGCATATGGTAAGAATCGTAATCAACATACTTACTGCTTCTTAATTCGTCCGCATCCTTATCAACCATGGCTAAATATTCGGGCACCATAATATCACCAAATTTTTTAGTGGCCACCTTTTTCACAACTAATGGATTACTGCACTTAATTTCGAAAACATCCGACTCCGCTTCTTGCAAGTCCATCACCTGTTTATAAATTGTTTCATATTTGGAATCTAAAGTGTCAATTGAATTGATGAATTCTTCATAGAGTGACGGATATGTGTCCTTCATATAGGGTATAATATCCTTTTGTAGATTGAACTCAAAGTTACAAACTAAAAAATACTTCTCATCCCTTATACCAATAACCAAGGTATCCTGTAATCCAAAATATGATTGAAATACCCATTTTCTCAATTTAAACCGAAACGCCTTGACATTTGCCTTTAAAAAATTTAACAATCCAATTTTATCACCATTTTTCAATTCTAATATTTTTTCTTCTGTAATCCCATCAATATAATTCAATTTCATTTCACAATACTGTTTCACATCATGAGTTTTGCACGAATCCACTTCAACAACTGATTTGAATGGCCATCTACCATATTTACCCTCAACTAAAATCTTGAAATGCGATGACGCAATTGGTTTTGGCTGTTTGCATAGAATTGATTCGAATCTAATGCCAATATATGATAACATTTGATTTTGATTTTTCCTGGTTGCTGTGTTTGCAAATATCAATTTACCCTTATACAAAATAATATTATAAACATCTCCACCATTCAAAATCAAATCATTGTGTAGACCATTATGACATAGAATTTCAATTGGCAAATTCTGATCCTTTGGTTTTTCAATAAATTTATATGCTGAAAGGGTAAGCAAAAAGAGTCTGATTTTAGATTCCTTTTCGGTGAAACACTTTCTTTTATAGTTCTTGCAACCGTTAGCGAGTGATTTCTTCTTTGCAATGTTATAGTGTGAACCTGGGAGTAACGCTTTAATTAATGCATATGGATGCAATTGTGAATAATCAAATTTCACCAAATCTTTTGATGCATCATATGAATATCTGAAAATTTCTTGAGCTCTATTATTAAATACTGAATATTTTGTCATCTTTCCTAAAGGAAAGATCAAATGAAAAAAAAATAAAATATCTTCAAAACCAGCAAGCATATATTGAAATTTCCGTTTTCTCGTTTCTTAAATTCTGAATTTCATGTACACACATAATCAAAAATCAAAAATCAAAAATCTACACATTCTACTGCTATCAACTATACTAATTGTCATCATTACTTCTAGTTGCTTTCAAATCAATATAATCAAGCTTATCAACAATTTCTGAATCTAATAGCACATCTTTCCCGTCATTTATCATTGATAAATATTCAGGAATAACAATTTTATCGAATAATTCCTTATCATAACTACCATCAGCTATTTTTTCAACTTTTAAATTGGCACATGAAAACTGGAAAACATCAAATTCACTAGTTTGTAATTTTTGGACTTGTTTTAAAATTGTATTAAATTTTTTGTCCAAATTGTTAATTGAGTTTAAAAAGTCCTTATACATTCTAGGATATTCCTTTTTAATAAATGGTATTAAGTCATGAATAACATTAATTTCTTCATTACATAAATATTTGAATTTTTTATCCCTTAATCCAATAACCAAATAATTTTGTAATCCAAAAAATGATTGATATAACCATTTTTCAACTCTATGGGGAAATGATTTATTATGATTTTTCAAAAAATATAAAAATCCTCTCTTATTACTAGGTCTTAATCTTTTAATATCAAACTTTGTAATTTTTGGTATAAACATCAATTTAATTTCTGCATAATCAATACGATCATCTTTTTGTTTATATGAATCGATTTCAACAACTGATTTAAATGGCCATTTACCATATTTTCCCTCAACTAAAATTTTAAATTGATCATTTGAATTTTTAGGTGTTGGTTTATTACACAATATACTTTCAAAATTAAGCCCAACAAATGCGAGTAATGGGTCATCTTCTTCTCTTAATGAAGTATTTGCAAAAATTAATTTATTTTTATAATAAATTATATTATAATTATCAAAAGTTTCTAAATTTAAATCATTAAATAATCCATTATGACATAAAATTTCAACTGGTAACTTCTTTTCAACTTTTGGTTCTACAATTGATTCATATGCAACTAACGTATGTAATAGTAAATTTATATTAGATGTATTTTTGTCTAAACTTGTATGTTCGAAGTGTTTTTCACCTTTCTTGATATCTACATTAATACCTCTTGTACGTAATTCTCCAGGTCGGTAACCTTCCTTTAATTGATAGGGATACGGTTTTAAAAAAGAATCATCAAATTTCAATTTCCCTCCAATGAATGAATATCTAAAGATCTCTTTGGGTCTATTAGCTAATAAGGTTTTAAGCATTGAATAGTGGTGGAACGCCAATGAATGCTGTGCAGAGAGATATAAGAAATGCTAATATTTATGAAAAATTTAAAAATTCAAAAAAAAAAATTCCACAACATGAATCTGCGATTTATTCCATTCATCCATTCTGCAAGTTTAAACAAACAAACAAACAAACAAACAAACAATTTCTTTCTTTTTTTTGCACATCTTCAAAGCCAAGCACTTAAAGGGCAATGATTGAACGAACTTCCAGATCTCAATCAAAGCCAAAGGAAATACTGTCACCATGCGGAACCCTAAAAATCGACGATTCGATTGAAGATATAGAATATGCGGACGAGCATCATCACACAAATAAGAAAAGGAAAATAACAAGCTATCCAAAAGTTGAAAGCGTGCTATTAGAACTACCATATCGTGGTCTATATTCATTTTCCGAAGCAAATACATACGATACGAATCCAGATTCCAAATTTGAAACCCTATTCAATAAATTTGTACACAAGTCTAAAAAATCCGTACCATCATCATCTACCAAAAATAATTTAAAATTCATACATTTTGACAATTATGAAATCAAAACATGGTATAAATCACCATATCCAAAACAATTTAATTCTAACTCAATTATGTTTATCTGTACTCACTGTCTTAAATATTTTGATTCGAAATTTACACTAAACAGACACTTACTAAAATGCACATTTAAATATAAACCAAATGGCCGAGAAATTTATAGGGATACAAAGGAAAAAATTTCAATATTTGAAATTGATGGTAGAAAAAACGTGATATTTTGTCAGAATTTATGTTTATTAGCCAAATTATTTTTAAATTCCAAAACATTATATTATGATGTTGAGCCATTTATGTTTTATATAATGTATGATTATTCAGATAATTTAGAATTCAAATTCATTGGATATTTTTCCAAGGAAAAATTAAATTCAACCAATTATAATTTAAGTTGTATTATGACGATACCAATTTATCAAAGGAGAGGATTTGGGAAATTTTTAATTGATTTTAGTTATTTATTATCAAAGAGAGAATTTAAATTAGGTACACCTGAAAAACCATTAAGTCATATGGGATTATTAAGTTATCGAAGTTATTGGAAATTTTCAATTATTAGAGAAATATATAAGTTAATGAAAGATAATGATGGGGAAACGTTTAAAGTATCCATTGATGATTTATCCAATTTAACCGGTATGATTCATGATGATATAATTATTGGTTTGGAACAACTAAGTTCATTTTTAAGTTATAAAAAGGATGAAGATATAAAATATTGTCTTATATTTAATGTGAATTTAGTTAAATCGTTATATTTTAAAAAATCATCATCGATTAAATTAAATGACGATTTATTGATTTGGAAACCGATCATCTTGGGTCCATCTGGTGGTATAAACACCAATTCTACAATGGTTTTGAATAATGAAAATAATTTAATGAACAATATTTCCATAATTGTTAATTTTCTAAATGATGATTTGGAAGATGATCGGGATATTGAAGATCAGACGAGTGAAAAAATTAAGTTACAAAATAATGGTGGTGTGCTCGAAGATGTGGAGGATGTTTTGGATAAATGTAGCATTTGTCATCCATATATGAAAATGGTTAAGAAGGTACAGAAAAGGAATAATGATACAGTGCTTATAAAGGGGAAAGAAATTGTAAAAGAACAAGAAGAACTTGAAGATGCATTAATAAATAATGGTTATATAGATGATGATCTTATTGTTGATGATGACATTGGATCCGAGGAAGATAAAGATGATGACTATGATGGAGAAGAAGATGAGGAGGAGGATGATGAGGAGGAGGAGGATGAAGAAGGGGGTGATGAAAGTGATGAACCAATTGTATAGTATTTGTAATTTTAGTCGTTATATGAGACAAATGTAATTTTGGAACAATCATAACATTCGACATTGCTTAATGCATCGAATAAACTTTTCTCTTCAACGTCATTTTCATTTATGCTATTTTCATGTAATAATTGGTTGTAGTAGTTTAATAAGTTGACTGAATTTGGGGACTTAGGGAAATTAGTAGGAAATAGTGGTGAGTTGAGTAGATTTCGTGGTGATCTTGGTAACTTTGGTGGTGATGATTTTGGCACTTTTGGCAATTTACTAATTGGTTTAGCAGATGATTTGAACAAGTTTTCGTTTACTACATGTAATGCCTTACCTGAACCCTTTGATGGTGATGGCAATGAGGATGGGGATGAGGAGGATGAGGAGGAGGATGATAGTTGAGAGCGTAAAGGACCTTTAAGCGTATGTTTAAAGGATCTATGTGGATATTGATAATCGAAAGTGTTATCTATAAATGGATTGGAACGATCAGCAGAATCTTCAAATGGATTTTCCAAAAAGGGATTGTTATTTTCAAATACAGGAGTTGAAGTTAGCTTTGGTGTCATTTGAAAAAATGAATAGTTTGGAGTCTGAGATTCAGATAGACTATATTTTGGTGGTGGTATATTCTCCTTGTTTGATATAATACTTATTGAAGAACGAGAAGAGGATAAATGATTTGGGTATAAAGAATTGTAAATTTCCGCATATGATATATCATACGACGAGGTTGAGGTTGAATTGTTGTCAAATATTGAAGTTTCATCTATAAGGGAAGAGGTGTGATGTTTTACTGTTTGGCAAGATTCTTCCGCTATTGAAGAAATTAAGTTGAGGCGGGTATGTTTTCTATTTAACTTTTTGAAAGACGAAGATCTTTTAAACGATCTAAAAACATTCGTCACGTTTTGCAGAGAGCTTGATTTGTGGATTTGATGATGTTCCTTCTGGGGGGAAGGATTATTTATTGGAACATTTCTATATTCTGCAATTGGCTTGAGATCGAGAGATAGCTGGTTGATTTTTTTTGCATGAAGTGGTTCCTCCTTCTTATGGAATAGGGATTTAAAGGAAAGTTTCATACGTAAATAGTGGGTGGGTGCAGGGGGTGTTGTAACTGAAAGTGATAAAAACGGTAATTTAGCTAAACTGATCATGGGAAGAACTCCTTTATAAGGAACAAGACCAAGATTAGGATGAAACAAATGTGAAAAAAGCAAAAAGAAAGAACGGAGAAAAGTTGAGCCGCCAGATTTCACAACAGTTTCAAATTAAAACGCGGGACGATCGGCGCGGACAGGGGCGGGGAAAGAGATTTTATTTAAAGGGGTTTGATTAGAGGTTAGTAGTAGGTCGATTCGTAGCGTTTTAATACTATTGCTAGTTGAGTATGTATGTATGTGTGTTTTGTATGGATGTATTGGACGAGTAAGATAAAGCCGAGGTTGTTGATAAGTATGTATCATTATCGGTTATCATTATCAGTATCATTATCAGTATCATTATCAGTAGATTCTAGTAAACGGCAAATTGTCATATTGAGTCATCGAGAAAAAAATAATTATTTTTTCCATATTGACATCATACTACGTTGTGACTAACACCCGTTGAACAGAGATAAATATAACCATAAAGAACGTGGGAAGCGTTTTCAGCATAGCATACCATCTAGTGATTCCCTCCCTTTAGCAATGGACTCAGATATACAAATGTTTACAAGTAAGATATCCATACTTACTATACCAAGAGCCAATTTCTGGATTTTCAAATCCGGTGTGTTGGAGATGATATACAAGTTGGTTGATGATTATGAAAATCGGTCCAACAGTAGATACAGCGACAATGATGCGAATTCGGTCAATTCAGCAGAAGAAGAGGGTGAAGAAGAGGATGATGATGATGATGATGAGGGTGAAGTGGGGGAATTATTTTTCCACTTAGCATTTACAACAGACGAAGTTACGTTAATGAGTTCCAGCAAAATGATACGAAAATACCTGCACAAGGCAATTGCGTTGGATAAGGAGTCGATATTACTTACGGAGGAGTTTTTCATGATCCAGGTGATTAGTGATGGGTTGAACATCGGGAAGAAAATCTTGGAGTTGACGCAGCCATTGTCCAAGAACAAGATTTCGCTCTTTTTCATATCCAACTATTTCTCGGATTTGGTGTTGGTTCCGCTGAAGGACAAGGCCAAGGTGGAGGAGGTTTTGGAGAGAAGCGGGGAGGAGGCAGTTGAAGAGGATGAGTATGATGGTGATGGTGATAATGATGAGCGTGGGTTTGGGATGTTCAGGGAAAAGCAGATCGTGCCCAAGCTGGACACCAGCGTGCAGCTTGTGTTGACGGGGGCCCGCAGCGGCGACTCGGCGGAGATTCTGCGCCAGACGGCGGAGAGCCTTGCTCGGTTAAACACGGAGCGGTTCCGGCGGGACGCGCCGGCGGCGTTTCCGCAGTACTTTGCGCTGACACGCATTCCGACGGGCGAGACGAGTCTGCTGCTCCCGCACGACACGGCCGAGGTGGCCAAGCTGCGCTTTTCCCGTGGCAAGATGATGGGCTCGCTCCAGGACGCGTATCACCCGCTGGCGCTCGACTTGAGCGGGCTGCCGCTGGACCTGACGGGCATTGTGGCTGGCGTGGCACGGACTTTGCTGCAACTGGGCGTGCACGAGATGTCATATCTCTCGCTGGGACGCTCGGGGTTTGTGCTGGTGCCGGACACCTTCTGCGAGCGGGTGCAGCTGCATCTGTGAAGTGACGTGATGTGATGTGATGTGATGCAATGTGATGCGATGCGATGTGATAGGTGGATAAGACATGGGGGCTGAGCGAGTGGGAGTGGAGAAGTGGGGCACGACGCACAGCGTGGGGGGGCGTGCGGCGCAAGGCGATGCAAAACCGAGCAGAGTAGCGCAAAGCAGCGCAAAGCAGCGCAAAGCCGAGCGTGGAGGGCCTATCCACGCCCGCGGCCCCAGTACGGAGCTCCGAAGAGACGGGGGCGCCGGCGCGGGTGCGCGTACGGGCGCGGGTGCGGATGTGCGAGAAGAGCCTCAGGGGTGTGGGAAGTGGGTGTGAGGGTGGTTGATGGCCATCACAAATGTGTGTACTGAAGTAGGTAGTAAGCAATGACTGGCCATGAGATAGCAAGCTAATCGTCGTTTGTTTCCTTCGTTCCTTCTTTCTTTCTTTCTTTCTTTCTTCTCTTCTCTTCTCTTCTCTTCTCTTCCTATTCCTTTCCTTCTCCAAACCCTTCCCCACATATTCCCCTCATGATCAAATCCTCTCCGCAATCCTGGGAAGATGGCGACGACCATCTTCTTATCCAGCTCAAAGAAGTCCACCATCTCGGCTGGAAACAAATCGCAAGCCATTTCACCAACAGAACCTCCAATGCCTGCCAATTCAGATGGAGGAGACTCAAATCCGGCCAGCTCAAGAAAGTTGCAAAAGTGAAGAAACTACTAACTACTGACGCCGATACTAATACCACTATTAATACCACTATCACTACCACTACCTCATCCTCCTCCACTTCTCCTCCTACACCCCCGGCAACTCCTACATCTGCAGCCACATCCTGGACTCCCGACGAAGACAATCTTATCCGTTCCGGCCTATCGAAAAACCTCTCTCTGGCCGAACTCTCCATTCTCCTCCCACACAAGTCCTATTCCAACATCAGCTCCAGAATCTCCCGCTTGGAAACAACAAAGGTCTCCATTGCATCCTTGCTCACCCATGATGTCTACATCGGTGTCTCTCTCCCACCGCTTGTTCCACCACCTCCTACAAGGGACCCATTCTACAGCCACTACACCTCCACCTCCAACTCCACCTCCTCCCGCTCCTCCCAACACCCGCAACACTCCCTCCCTCCCCTCTCCTCCCTCTACCCCATCCTCAACCAGTGAATGGTGCCGGCCATCCATTCATCAGGACCCTCTTGCCTCCTGCTGTCGTATCTTTCGTTCGAGCTCAGCCGAATCCACAACTTGACACTTTTTTCACTTTCCCTAATCGGGAACTTCCGTCCTGCGTTCCCGGCGGCTCGGCGCCCGCGCCTGTCCTTGCGCTCCGTCGGCTGCCACGCTACTTCTTTTTTTTGTTTTTCGCAGGTTTTTCCACAAGGTTCCATAAATTTCAGCCAAATTTCAACATTCAGTCCACACCGCACAATTACCTAATGTTTACCATCTACTAATATTTATTTATTGCTATCTATTTATTGTTTACACTACCTTTTCCTTTGTATTTCTCCCTCCCGTTTTTTAAAATGCTTTCAAATATACGTAAAATGTCAACCAACAAACCACGTTATTTCGATGTCGGCCTGAACATAACAGATTCCATGTTTCAAGGTCAATACCACGGCAGATTTCATCATCAAAACGATACTTTACAAGTCCTGCAAAAGGCCTATAAATATAACGTTCTAAACGTCCTCCTAACAGGCTCCTCATTGTCCGAATCTGCTAAAACCATTGACATAATCAGCTCCTACAAAAACACAGAAAATATACCCACATTACACTCAACCGTTGGAGTTCATCCATGTACCGTACTAGAATTCGAGGACACCCCCACCGAGTCTGTCGAAATTCATCTGGACAATTTATATAACTTAATCATCGAAAACAAAGATATCGTTAAAGCGTTTGGTGAAATTGGGCTGGACTACGATAGATTAAATTACACGCCAAAGGACAAACAATTATTATATTTCGAGAAACAATTAGACTTGGCCACAAAGTTAAATTTGCCCTTATTTTTACATATGAGATCATGTTGTGATGACTTTATCAGAATCTTAAAACCCTACCTAGTTTCAAAATCTTTATCAAATCCCAATTTATTAATTCATTCCTTCACTGGTGATTCAACTGAATTATCAAAGTTGTTAAATTTAGAACTCGAAACCGGTTATAAAATTTACATTAGTTTAAACGGTGCCAGTTTGAGAGACACCCAAACTCTTGAAGCAATTCACTTAATCCCATTGAATAGACTACTGATAGAAACCGATTCTCCATGGTGTGAAATCAAGAAAACCCATCCATCTTGGAAATACTTGACCAAATGTCCAAATGAATTTTATCCGTTTGAATACGAATTATCCGATGAAATCAACGAAATTTTGAAAACATCATCTAAGAAATCCCCAACATTATCCTTATTCGAATTCTTACCAATACCTGTGGTTAAAAGTGACAAGTTTGATAACTTCAAACACAAAGAATTGTTTGACGCTTCTCCATTAATTAAATCAAGAAATGAGCCTTGTTTAATTGGTTTTGTGGCTCAGGTTGTTTCCAAAGTCATCAACGTCGATCCAATGGTAATTATTAATAATTGTTATAATAATTCAATGGACGTATTTGGTTGATTAAAGCGAGCTAATATATATATACGGATAGAAATAGATTTGTATAACTTAAGGAAGTAATAATTATAAAAAGACATAAAATAATATAGCATAATATAGCATAAAAAAAGACAAGGGGAAAATATAATATAGAATAAAATAAGAATAAAAAAAAGTATTTCTTTCATATAATCTAATAAAAGATATTGAAGTAGAGCACGATTGACAAAAGAAAAGAACAATAGAAATCTTGTTGTTGTTGTTGTTGGTTGCAGTGATGATGATAATTTTATATTGGATAAAATGAATAAATATTTTGAAAAGTTTAAATTATAATATGAATCTGAATGTGAATATGATAATAGTAATAAAAAAAAGAAGAAAACAAACAGAAAAAAATGCATTTATTATATAATAATATTTTAAACTTAGAAAAGATTATAATTCATGATCTGTATTTGATAGTTTATTCATCTATTTTTTTTTGTTTTTGTTTTTGAAAATTTAATTAAATCTATTAATTGAATTGCAATAGTAATTATAATACATTGGTTTTAGTTTTTTCCTTTTCTTAATTTTTTTAAAACCCTATTTAGATTCAGTTTCATCAATTTCAACAACTTTGTCTTCTTTTCCTTCTTCTTCTTCTTCTTCTTCTTCGTGGTTAATATCACCATCTTCTTCCATTACACCAAGTGATTGCAAAATGGATGTTGCAGATGGATCCAAATAAATAACATTATTACCATTACTAGCACGTTGAGCTGAAGAAGCAGCCAATAATTGTTGTAGGAATGCTGGTGCACCACCTTTTAAAACATGATCACCATCAAGTCCATCATCATCTTCATCATCACCATCAATACTTCTAGATGTTGATCTTAAACCACCCAATTTACCATTAATTGAATCTTCTTCCTTGGTTTCTGATAATTTGGTTTCAATATCTATTTTATATAAATCTATTGATAATTCATCACTGGTTGGTAATTTTTGGAAATCTTCTTCACTGATTTTATCTTGAATTCTTTTATACCAATCTTTCAAACTTTCCTTTTCATGAAGTAATGCAACTATACAAACTGACATATTATCACATCCAATACCTGAACCTCCTGATGTTGGTGCTAAACATGTGTTCATCATTAATTCGGAAATTTCAATTAATGATTTATCTTCTTTAATATATCTTCTAACAAAATCAACAACTTGTTGTGAAGTTAAACAATCCCAAATACCATCACATGCTAAAACTATAAATTCATCATTATTAGTATCTAATTTATGTTCAAGAACATCTGGTAATGCAGTAACTGCTTGTTCTTCAGCTGGTAAATTCCTTGCATCTTTAAATTCAAAGTCTCCAATACCTCTTGATAAAGCCAGATTACCATTAACTCTACCCATATCAACAAATCCACCTGCATTAACAATTCTGTTCTTTTCACCTTCATTGGTTGGTTTATGGTCAAAACTTAATGGTTTAACTAAACCGTTAATTGATAAAATAGATCTTGAATCTCCCGCGTTTGCACAATAAATTGTAGTTGGAGTAATTAAAGTTGAAGTTGCTGCACATCCTGATGGATCTTTTGAAAGTTCATCGTGATTTAAAATTGCAACATCAGTTGAAAGAAAGGTATCCTTTAAAGCTTGAATGTAATTACCTTTAATATATTGTTCATTTTGAGATAAAATTTTTGGTAAGTTTTCTCCAGTAAAAATTGCAACTTTTTCACCTCCATGACCATCATAAACACCAAAGAATGCATTTTGAAATTGAGAATCCTTAATTTCAGGATTGAGTAGATCGACATTTAAAATTGTTGAATGTGAATCTTCCATTGAAACACGCCAACCTTGCATACATGATAAACCATAGGCAACGAATTGATCGCCGCCCTCTTCTGATGATTTTTCAGTCTTAGGATGTGAAAGAATCTGGCCCATTGTAGAGAAATTGTGTGTATAATGTTATGTATATGGGATAGAAAAGAGTTATCGTGTGAAGAAAGTCTTTAAAAGCAAAAGAAAAGGAAAAATTTTGCCAGATGACCAAACTGAACAAACAAACAAAACATGAAAGAAGAAACAAACAAAGAACGAAAGATAAAAAAGAAAAAAACCGAAAGTTTTGAGACTCTAAAATGAAAAATTTTTCATCGACGCGTCGCTGGGATTTTTTTGTTATAGTGTCACTTCTCCAACATGAATTGAACAAGATACTGAGTAAATTATACATCAAATTAAACACAATTGAATATAAGATAGTCAATGTCCCATGCGTCGTCGAGTGTTTAGCTGCATGGGAACTAAACACCTTGGAATATTAAATTGGTGGAGTCCTAATTTGCGGAAAACATTTTGGTTCCATAATACGAAACATTATTCGTCTTTTAATAATATCGATAGTATCAAGAATAATAATAATAGTAGTAATAATAATTATATTTTCACTCCAAATAACTTCTCATTCAATGAATTATCCAAATCGTGTCATGAAAATATCAAATCATTAACACCTCACATATTAAATATAGATTTCAGATCAACAATTAATCATATAAGGACATTTCAGTCTTATGATTCAAATTTCTTACCAAATTCAGGTTCTTTAATACATTTTAAAATTAACGATTCAAACATGAATAATTTTGGTATTATCTTAAATGATTTATCATTTAGTCTTTCCAAAGCTACAACTTTTAAAGTACTATTACCAGATGGTAGAATTATTAAAATTTTTCATGATCAAATTTTATTCACAATTCCAAAATTTATTAAATATGAGGTAATGCAAAGATTAATTAATGGTGATGATAATGAAATTAATACAAAATCTGGACATTTAGCACAATTGACTTATACATTAAATGTTTTTTTATTATTTTTCATTAAAATTACAAATTCGATAGTTTCAAAGGATTTAATTAGGACAGTTTATTTAAAAAATTCATTTATAAACTATCAATCATCATTGAATTTAGAAAATTTTTCACTCACTTTATATAATGAATCCAAATCAATTAGAAATTTATTAGATATTAAAATAAATCCATTTAGTACTCATATACTTTTATTTTCATGTCATTTTTTGATATTTGATGATCCAATTCATTTTAGACTAACTAATTACAAAACTTCAATTAATAACGTTCTAAACCCATTAACTCAACTGTCAACAAGATATTTTAATAATCCAATTATATTGTCACAAAATTTAGAAAATTTATTCAATCAACCAAATGATTTGATTATTAAGTCATATTCTGAAATTTTACAAAAATCAAACAATTTCCAAATTTTTAATATTTTAAAATCGGATGAGAATTTTAAAAGGTTAATATTGTTGATCAAATACTGCATTGTTTATCCAAATGAAAAATTATTAAATAAACTAAGCAATGTATTACCAATTAATGAACCATTAAATTCTAAGAATTTATTTAATTTTTTGAAAATTATTGGAATTTATGATGACAATACAAATCCGATATTGGCAAGTGGTATTTATGGTTTGAATGATTTAAATGATTTAAGTTTATCGATCAAAAATGTTAATCAATTACAATATTCTCAAAATAGAGGAGTTCCAAATGAAAATTTACCGAAATATTTACAACGGTATAAACCATTAAAATTAATAAATGAAGTTAAAGAGAAGGAACTCAAAGATAAATTTACAAATAGAAATTATTCTGATTTGTTTATTAAGATGATCAAAGATTCAAGGAGTAAAATTTGGCCAGGATTGAAAAGCTTAAATGGAAATAATAAAAAATCGAAAAAGCTTTACAAATTGACAAATACGATTGGATTTTCAGTTAACCAAATTTCACTTACCAATTATCAATTTAATATCTTTCTACCTATACCGGATCAATCACCTAATGAAAATATCACAATTCAAGAACCAATTCAACTAAATGATAATTTGAAAAGTTTCCCCAAATTACATAATTTTAATAATGCATTAAGAATCAATCAACCATGTATTAAATTATCCTTCAATCATAATTTAATTGATTCAGCATCTCTAACCTCACCAAATATCAGAATTGGATTGGATATATTTAAAAAAATTGAGGATATTGATAATGAATGGTTTTTAAGTAGATCACCATTACATTTAAAGGGTTCGAAAACAAAATTAGATTGTTGGTTAGCATTAAATAAATTATCAAATTTATTGATTGAGAAAGAAAAATCAAGAATTAGATTAGGATATTTGAAAACTTTTGGGAAATATAATGAATCAAGGGTAAATTTACTGAACTTTAGAAAATTCTTTAATGATAATAACAATACAGAAACGGTTAATAGTTTTATTAATGAAGATGGGGATGATTCAGAAAATTTTATCCTTAGGGATAAAGATTGGATGATTGAAAATTTAAAATTACTAATTGATGAAAATTTATCAAGGTTTTGTAATGAGAAAGGTATTAATATAATTAACAGAAATATGAATAAAGGAATTTCCAATTCAGTTGATTATAGAATTTTCAAAAAGTTTAAAATTTTTAAATGGTATGCAAATTCATATGAAACATTTAATTTCCAACTAAGTTCAAATCCAGGAGATTTAACTGCATTTGTTGGGTGTTTAGCATTTTTAAATAATTTTAAAATTTTCATTAATTTTGGAAATAAAAGGAAAAATAATATTGAAAGAGGTTATTTACCATTGGGACTAAAAGAATTTTCATCATTTACAGCATTAAATTTTATTGAAAGTCATTTAAATCAATGGCAATTATTTAGATATTTAATAATTGAAACTTTTGAAGTACTCAAATTTAAATCAGATGACTGGGATCCCCATTTATTAGACAAAGTTACATTTGAACATTTTAATAAATGCTTATCACAAAGTGAAGGATATATTGAATTAATTAATAGACTTAATAGATATGAAATATTGAAAAAGATTAAACTTGAAAATGAACGGATTAGTGATGGCACTGATTCTGAGATTAGTAATAATAACGAAGAAGAATTAACATTAATGAGATGTATAATTACTAAAATTACAAATGAAAAAGTGATTGGATATTGGTTTGAAATGGATACTGAAGTTGAAATTGAAATTGAAAATTCAAACAGTTTTAAGAATATCACAATTGGTGACAGATTAATTTGCTCAAAAATTAAAAAAATTGATTTACTAAACGATAATGTAATTTTAGGTTAATTGATGGTTAATGTTATTTTATAGCTTGTATAAATGCGTATGTATATAGAAGAAAAAAATATATTAAATGGTTCAATGATTTAACAAAAGAATAATTAAAAAATCAGAAAGATTTTCTCATTTCTCGAATTTTACAAACTCTGAAATTAATTTTTTTTTTTAAACAGAAATCAGAAGTCAGAAGTCAGAATCAATTTATTCCGGAGAAACAAGTCCCAATTGGTGAAGACAAACAGAAAATGTCAGGCACCAATGTTATAATCACAACAGCTATCCTGGGAATTCTGTGTGGTGTTTACATAGGAAGTAGACTACATTGCATTGAGGAGGAAGTTAAGCCTTTCTTCAAGTCATTACCTCGACATGAGATAAAAGATTTAAAACGATTTATGCCTGAAAGACAGAATGAAGATGAAGAGGAAGATGAAGATGAAGATGAAGATGAAGATGGAGATGAAGATGGAGATGAAGATGCTGGAGTTCCTGTTGATTCCAAGAGTTTAAATGATATTCCGGGCGAGGTAAGAATGGCATTGATTGTTAGAAGCGATTTAGGTATGTTAAAGGGCAAAGTGGCGGCACAATGTTCACATGCGGCGGTTTCATGTTACAGACAAATGAATAATAGTCGTATCAAGGAAACCTACAATCCGGAGATGTTGAAAAGATGGGAACGTGGTGGACAAGCCAAAATTGCGTTGAAATGCGGTAGTCTTGAGGAAATCGAAGACTTGCTCATGAAGGCTGTGAGTCTCAACGTCAACAACTACCTCGTGGTGGATGCTGGCCGCACACAGATAGCACCGGGCAGTGCGACGGTGTTGGGTCTTGGTCCTGCACCGAAGAGTGTGCTTGACGTGGTGACGGGCCAGCTGAGGTTGTATTGAACGTGGTGTTTGCTTATTGTGCATTGTGCATTGTGCATTGTATATTGTATATTGTTCCTGTTGCGCCGGTGGCAAATTCCAACTCCAGCTCCAATTCATGAAGGCACGTGAAATTGCGTGAAGTCGCGACGTTTCGCGGTGCACGGGTCAAAAAAGCAGCGTTCGCCTTTCGCATTTTCACATTTCGCGCTGCATGTGAAATGAAAAATTTTCCATTTTTCCATTTTGCATTTTCCCGTTTTCCAATTTTTCACTCTCGGTTGTTCACATTTCGTCGTCGACAGATGTCTATTTAACAGGTGGGTTTTCCACTTTTCCAGTTTTCCAATCCTGTAGAATTTTCTTCCCTTTCCCCCTCTCCTTCTCCTTTCTTTTACTTTCTTTCTTTCTTTCCTTCTTCTTTCTTCAGATTGTTTTCATAACACATTCACACTACAATGGTTTCCTCAACTGTCTTAGGTTTCCCAAGAATTGGTCCTTTCAGAGAATTAAAGAAGAATACTGAAGCTTACTGGGCTGGTAAGATCGATGCTGATCAATTATTAAAGGTCGGTAAAGATATCAGAGAAACTAACTGGAAATTACAAAAGGAAGCTGGCGTTGATGTCATTCCATCCAACGACTTCTCCTTCTACGATCAAGTTTTAGATTTATCTATTCTTTTCAACGTCATCCCAGAAAGATACACCAAGTATGAATTATCAACTTTAGATACTTTCTTCGCAATGGCAAGAGGTTTACAAAGAAAGGCTACTGAAACCACCAAGGCTGTTGATGTTCCAGCTTTAGAAATGGTTAAGTGGTTCGATGCTAACTACCACTATGTTAGACCAACTTTCTCCAAGTCCACCACTTTCAAGTTAAACGGTCAAAAGCCAGTTGATGAATATTTAGAGGCAAAGGCTTTAGGTATTGAAACCAGACCAGTTCTTGTTGGTCCTGTTTCTTACTTATTCTTAGGTAAATCTGATAAGGATTCTCTTGACTTAGAACCAATCACTTTATTAGAAAAATTATTACCATTATATGTTGAAATCTTAAAGAAATTAGCTGATGCAGGTGCTAAGGTTGTTCAAATTGATGAACCAACCCTTGTTTTAGATTTACCAGAAAACGTTCAAGCTGCTTTCCAAACTGCTTACGCAACTTTAGCTGCAGCTGAAGGTTTACCTGAATTAGTTTTAACTACTTATTTCGGTGATGTTAGACCAAACTTATCCGCAATTAAGGGTTTACCAGTTTCAGGTTTCCATTTCGATTTCGTCAGAACCCCAGAACAATTCGATGATGTTGTTTCAATCCTTGGTGAAAAGCAAACTTTATCTGTTGGTATTGTTGATGGTAGAAATATCTGGAAGAACAACTTTGCTGCTTCAATTGAATTCGTTAAGAAGGCAATTGAAAAGGTTGGTGCTGAAAGAATTACTGTTGCAACCTCCTCTTCTTTATTACACACTCCAGTTGACTTAGTTAACGAACACAAACTTGATGAAGAAGTTAAGAACTGGTTCTCCTTTGCAACCCAAAAGGTTGATGAAGTTGTCACTATTGCAAAGGCTGTCTCTGGTGAAGATGTTTCTGCTAAATTAGAAGCTAACGCAGCTGCAATTAAATCAAGAAAGGAATCCAAGATTACCAACAACCCAGAAGTTAGAAAGAGAACTGCTGAAGCACATGCTGACCCATCCATGGCAAAGAGAGCTTCTGACTTCCCAACCAGATTAGTTTCCCAAAAGGCTAAATACAACTTACCATTATTCCCAACCACCACCATTGGTTCATTCCCACAAACTAAGGAAATTAGAATTAACAGAAACAAGTTCACCAAGGGTACCATCACTGCTGAAGAATATGAAAACTTCATTAACGCTGAAATGCAATTAGTTGTTAAGTTCCAAGAAGAAATTGGTTTAGACGTTTTAGTCCATGGTGAACCAGAAAGAAACGATATGGTTCAATATTTCGGTGAAAAATTAAATGGTTTCGCTTTCACTCAAAACGGTTGGGTTCAATCTTACGGTTCAAGATATGTTAGACCACCTATCATTGTTGGTGATGTTGACAGACCAGCTGCAATGACTGTTAAAGAATCTGTTTACGCTCAATCATTAACCAAGAAGCCAATGAAGGGTATGCTTACTGGTCCGGTTACCATTTTAAGATGGTCTTTCCCAAGAGATGATGTCTCCCAAAAGGTTCAATCTTACCAATTATCCTTGGCTTTAAGAGACGAAGTTTCTGACTTAGAAAAGGCAGGTATTACTGTTATTCAAGTTGATGAACCAGCTATTAGAGAAGGTTTACCATTAAGAGCAGGTGCAGAAAGATCTGACTACTTACAATGGGCTGCAGAATCATTCAGAATTGCAACTTCAAATGTTGAAGATTCTACTCAAATTCACTCCCATTTCTGTTACTCTGACTTAGATCCAAACCATATCAAGGCTTTAGATGCTGATGTTGTTTCTATTGAATTCTCCAAGAAGGATGATCCAAACTACATTCAAGAATTCTCCAACTATCCAAACCACATTGGTCTTGGTTTATTCGATATTCACTCTCCAAGAATCCCATCAAAGGAAGAATTCATTGCTAGAATTGGTGAAATCTTAAAGGTTTATCCAGCAGAAAACTTTTGGGTTAACCCAGATTGTGGTTTAAAGACCAGAGGTTGGGAAGAAGTTAGAGCTTCCTTAACCAATATGGTTGATGCAGCTAAATTCTACAGAGAAAAGTACTCTAAATAAGTGTGTCATCATGATGTATTATAATTCATATTGATGATTAATACTATTTTATTGACATTTATTCAACATTAATGTCATGCTGGTTATGATAACGATTTTAAAAAAAAACACAAAACAAAAACAATTACTTGTATTTTACTCTTTTTTACTACTTTTATTTATTAATTAATACCTTTATTATTTTTTATAATTGTATTTACTTTTTTTTCTTCTATATTTTTATTTATAAATTAATGGTTCAACATCGGTCAAAAAAATTAGTAAATTGTAGTTTTCGAATTAAAAGGAAATTATTAAACTAAATTAAATTAAATTAAATTAAATTATATTAAACTATAGAAATTCTCAGAAATGAGATTATTATTATAACCATTTTTGAATTACGACAGAGTTTTTTAAACCAGTCTCAGCAATTGTTTTGTCTTTTTTATCATCTAATGCTTGTGTTGGAAATGAAGTAACTAAATTCCACGATCTGTTAGAATCTTCAGCTTTCGATAGAACAAATTTATAAATCTCTTCAACTTTATCAGTTGAATTGAATTTCTGAATCAGTCTAGCTCCTGATGCTAACCGGATTTGAATGGTTGTATCACCATTGGGTTCTTTTGCTTTTGGTGTTGTTTCTTTCGATGGTGGTGCTTCTGATTCACTTGTTGGTTTATTTGATCCATATCTCATCATTGCTTCTTCAACAGTTTTTGGCTCACCTGGAACTGGTGATCCCAATCTATTACCACTGCCTTGAAATCCAAAAACTCTTGGTTTTGCCTTTTGATTATCATGATAACTTTCTTCTAACTTCTTAACAACATTAACGTCAACATCCTGAAACATTTGAACATTTAATAAACTTAATGGTGCTCTACCCATATTCAATTGTTTCAAATATTCTTGATTTTGCGGATCATCATATTTATATAATTCACCATCATCAATACTGAAACCCTCTTTCCAAAATGTAATCGTTCTTGAAACTTTTTCTACTTTATTAAATTTGGAAGTTTCATTTGGATCTTTAATAACTGTTGAATTAATATCATTTTCAACTGAGCCTAAAGAATAACCAGTACCTTTAAATGCTTTCTGTTTTTTGTTAGTTTCTTTAGGTTCATTATCTCGCCAATCAGGTTGACTGGATTCATTTTGAGCCTTTTCAATTAATTCATCAACTAAGCTTCTGCTATTCTTTGGTTTATTCTTATTTGGGTTTTCAACTGCCAAACCCGACTTTTCACCACCAGTGAAAAAATTCATATCATCTTTATCATCATTATCATCTGAATTCCCTTTGTCACCATGTAAATCTGCAAGGGATCTAAACATCGATCCTGAACTTCTTACATTGGAGCTTGATGGTTGATTTGAACTTGGTTTTACTTTAGTTCCAGGCTCAACATTTTCATTATTATAATAATCATTTACTGCAAGCATAACGTCATATTCGTTTCTTCCTAAATATTGTTCAGCAACAGATTTTGGAAGACCTGTAATACCGATAAACTCTTCGATCGCTTGTTCCTGTGACATTCCGAAAATATCTATATTATTATTGATATGCAATCGTTAAGATACTTTTAAAAAGATTCAAGGTGGCAAAAACAAATTTGGGAGATCAACAATTTGACAATTTGAAAATCAAAGATCTCAGAAATTTCTCAAATTTCATGATCCATAAACGAGTAAATTCCAGGCTTTTAATCTTTCATAATATAGAATTCAGATTATATATAACAAGTTTAATATGAAGTTTTATACAATTACATGTACATTTTTTCAGCTTCAACAATTGTATTATTGTTAGCTTTCATCTTATTCATAGTTTCAATGTATTCATCATATGGATCACTATCGTAGACGATACCACCACCAGCCTGTAAATAAGCAATACCATCCTTAACAACCATAGTACGTAATGCAATACATGTATCTAATGTTTTTCCATCATAACTCCAATGTCCAACAGCACCTGCATAAACACCTCTCTTTTCCTTTTCAAGTTCACCAATTAATTGCATTGCCCTAACTTTTGGAGCACCAGAAACAGTACCTGCTGGAAAGATGGATCTAAATGCATCAAAACGAGATTTATCAGAACGTAAAGTACCACTAACTTGGGAAACTAAATGCATGACATGTGAGAAACGTTGAACTTGCAGTAAACTATCAACATTTGTAGTCATTGGATCACAAACACGATTAATATCGTTACGTGCTAAATCAACAAGCATAACATGTTCAGCACGATCTTTGAGTGAAGATGTTAATTCATTTGCTAATTTATCATCTTCTTCAATTGTCTTACCCCTACGAATAGTACCTGCAATTGGATGTGTGATAACTTTATCAGCAGAGTCTGTTTTAACTAATAATTCAGGAGATGCACCAACAACTTGGAAGTCCAAATAATCGATATAAAACATGTAAGGAGATGGATTAACAGTTCTTAAATGATTATAGATATTAAATGGATGTAATTTTGTTGGACGACTAATACGTTGTGATGGAACAGCTTGAATAATGTCACCTTTATGAATATGATCTTTTAATTTATGAACAAATCCTTCATAACCTTCTTGACCAATATTTGATGTAAATGGTTCTGCATGATCAATTTTTGGTTGTTCAGGATACCTAACATCTGGACAATTTAAAATATTGGTGACATTTTCTATTTCTTTGGAAGCAGCTTCATATTTTTCTTTAATTGAATCAGTATCATCAGTCTTTCTATTGATATGAATATTATTAATAATTTGGAATCTTTGGAAAACATTATCATAAGCAACAATAAGATCAAATAACATTAAAAATGATTCAGGTAATTTCAAAACATCTTTTAAATTATCGTTTCTAGTGCTTGGTTCGAAATACTTAATACAATCATAAGAAATGTAACCAATAGCACCACCACTTAATTTTGGTACACCTGGTAATTGAGCTTGTTTAATGTCTGATAATTCATTTTCTAATAAAATAAGTGGATCAATTTCATTATTTTCGGTTGGACCAGTCTTAATAATTTTACGTGGTGAAACACCCATAAAAGAATATCTTGAAACTTGTTCACCATTTGTTGCACTTTCAAAAAGGAATGACGCAGATGGTTCTTTCTGGCTTCCTGTTAATTTAAGATATGCAGTATGTGGTGTTAAATATGGAGCACTAATAAATTTATAAATCGGAAAAACATTAGAATCATTATTTGATTCAATGTAATCATAAAGTTGTGGTAAAGTTGGTTGACATTCGGACATTATCAAAATATGTTTATCTGACAAAACCTAACTGGTTTGGTTACGGAACTGAAGAAGAAAAAGAATGAGGTGAAATTATAACCGTTAGTCTGAGTCATGAAATCAAAAATCTTTCTAAAATCGAGTTTCCTATTCAAAAAATGTGAGTGAAAAATGAAAAAAACATTCTCAATTGAGCTGAAAAAGAAAGGTCGTACCCGGATTCGAACCGGGGTTGTCCGGATCAAAACCGAAAGTGATAACCACTACACTATACAACCTTGTTGAAGGTTGAAAGGAATAATTTGGAGCTTGACTGAGCGCACCTCAAGCGAGGATGACGTAAACAGGTTCAGGCAAGATAATTGAATAAATAGTTAAATGATGAATTACAATTAGTATAATGATGATTATAAGTGATGAAATACCTAGGCGTAAAATACAAGACACTCGAAAGAGTTAAAATTAATGGACAATTAGAAAATTACACTTTTAGAGAAAGAGGCATGGAAAGACGGAGTTCTACGAGGACAGAGTCACTGACGGAATCTATATGAGAATGAGAGGATCGAGTCATGAGAAAT